>JABSTR010003486.1:0-52297 GCA_013339765.2 Haemaphysalis longicornis | reverse complement strand
AGGTCGGCGCGAATGCAGTACCCATGGTGGTTCCAAAAACTTGCAAAAAAGTAAGAAGAGTCGAATTCAAAATAATTGAGAGTAAAACTAGTTTTAACAAAGTTATGTACACTTCTGGCGCATGTTGAAAGCTTTTCAAACAGCTTCGATTCGTTCGACGAAAGGGATGATTGTATACAATGCGGCAACGTCAAGAGTAACAAGGAGGGTTCCACTGGGTAGGCGCCCACCCTTAGCCGCCCGCCGCTCTTCTATTATGCGGAGGAAGTGGGGGTGTCCTGAACTAATGAAGAAAGAATAGCCGGAATGTCGGATAGGTAATGATTCAGAAATAGAGATAATGCTTCGGTTGGGGCATTGCTATTCGAAACACTGCGCAACAGCGAAAGCCCGCACCTGGTGTGTGCAAACTTTTTGCATTTAATAATTTGTTTAAAAGGTCCGATACCTGCAAATTGTTAATACTTGACAAGTGTGACCGCAGGAGCTGCTCAGTGGCTAAGCCGTTTGCTGCTGACCACAAGTGGCCTCGATCTCCCTTCCCGACAACTCTTTTTCTGAAGTATATGGAAATCGAGAACGTCCGTGTATCGAGATTTTGATCCACGTTTAACATCACCGGCTGGTTAAAATAAGTCTGCCGGCCTACAACATAAGCTGCGCCTCGGAGCAGAGATATAGCACGCGGAATCAAATGCGCCAGTTTTTAAGAAAAATGTGTTTACACCGAAAACAACAGAAAAGAAAAGGCGAATCACGTTGTTTTAAAATATTACGCAAAAAGTAAGTAAAACAGAATAAGTAAAAGAACGAGCAAAACGTGGATATTGCTCTGCACTTTTCTTTCCCTGCCTTTCACAACCAAACGTGTCATCAATGCGAAGGAAGTGAGTTTCGTGGTCAGTTTTTCAGGAAAGTACAGTGGACAAGTTCCGTTTTCTACAGATACCAATAACAACAAATACGTCAGGGAAAACGTTTAGGGTGCGCACTTAATCCCTTGGCAAGAAACTGCAGCCCTCGACCTTGTCTTGGAAGCAGAAACAGTAATAAAGCAGATGACACGTGCAGAAAAGCAGGCCGGTACCTCACACTGTCCCGTTCGCCCTGCGATCATCTTTTCTACTTGTTCTGCACTTTCAGATCTGCTTTTTTTCGAAGGTGCACTGGTACTGACTGCCCAACTCGCTGCATTACTTCTACTGCTACTCGTTCTGGAGGGAAGTACTGCTGTGGACGAATTAAAGAGCGTCTACCCAAAAAAGTCCCATCTCATGCTCCGCGCGTCAAATTTCCCTTTCATTTTGTAACAGCATAATCAATTATAAGATTCCTCAATGTAGCACACGCAACGATGGCCGGGGGTCAGGCGGTACGATGACATACTGATTGTAATGCACACATCCGGTAAAAGTATTGCAAAAGGAATTGCAGTGGTCAGAGCAATAATGCAGTGACTGAGCGTTAACTAAAGCTTACTTTTAACAAGTGTGGCTAACACATTCGATGAGGTGACAGCTAACAAATTATTCAAGGTGACCAAATAATCTAATTAATTGGAAGTATTTATGTGCCTGTTGTAGGATTTTTTTTGTTTTGTTACAAATATAAAAAAATGTGCCCAATTGGTAGTAAGCGCTGGCATTTGAACGCGACATTACGCAGGCCTAAATTTAAGGCTTTAAGGTTTGCGTGATGGGCGATTCCATAGCGACGATTGCGATTTCAACAAAAAAGGAAAGGGCACAAAATATATCCCACCGTCATATCTCTTGGCGGTGGCTTTATGAAGGGGGGGGGGGGGATAACATCTTTATTTGCCGGCTAAAAGGTCACGGTGGCTCTCACTCCCTCGCTAGGAGGGGGGTGCCGGCCGCGACTGCTGGCGTGTGATCGCCGCCAGCGCAAACTGCGCGGCGGCTTTCTGGCGTCCTTGTCCGTCTCGCGCACCGCACGCGCGAGATGGGCGGTAGATGTTCGTTTCCGCTTCCGCGTCGTTGCACTCCCACATCATGTGGGTCATGGTTGCCCTCGCGGCCCCGCACACCGCACACTGGTCCGTGATGTATCGTTCGGGCGTGACATGCACGGCCCACACCGGGGTCCACGTCGCTCCCACTTGGAGTTGTCGGAGGAGCGCCGCCTCCTGCCGGGTGAGGTCCGGGTGCGGCGCAGGGTAGCGTTTACGTTGCTCCCTGTGCCATTCCAGGACCCCTCCATACGTTGTAATCGGGGCGGGCTCCTGTTCTTCCACCCCTCGTCTTCTGCGTTGTCGTTGTCGTTTCTGGCGTCGTTGTTTTCTTGGCCGCACGAGGTGACGCGGCGCGCGGGCCGACGGGGCGCCCGGTTAGCGCCCTCGCCGCCCTGTCCGCGTCCTCGTTGCGGTTGCGAACGGGTCCCACGCTGCCCATGTGGGCCGGGAACCATCGTAAGGTTATCGGCGTCCGCGAGTCCAGGGCTCCGCACACCCTCACTGCGTTCGCACACACTTGGTTCCTTGCGAAATTGCGATTGCCTCCCTCGAGTCACTTAGCACCGTCGTGCATCCTCTGGCGGTTGCCGCCAGTGCTATGGCGGTTTCCTTCGGCTCCGTGGCCGTCTCGACACGCACGCTGCACGCCGTGACGACTCTGCCGATGGTTGCTTGCACGACCGCCGCCGTGTAGGCATGTCGGCGGTTGTCGGGGTATCGGGCCACGTCGACGTACATGGCGCCGGCGTCGTCGTCGTATACGTCTCTGCCAGGGTGCGAGCCCTGGCCAGGCGACGCTCATGGTTCTCTGTTGGATCCATGTGCCGTGGGATCGGTGCGACGCGGATGCTGTCGCGGGCCTCGCGCGCCAGCGGCAAGCCGTCTCTTGCTCTCCCGCAGCCCTCGTTTCGTGTCCTACCGCGACAAGGATGGCCCTGCCCGTGCGCGTCGTTTCCAGTCTGGCTATCTGCGCCGTTGCTTGCGCCTCTATGATCTCGCTCAGCGTGTTGTGCAAGCCTAAGTCGAGCATGTTCTGTGTATTTGTGTGGGTGTATAAGCCCAGCGCAGCTTTGTATGCCCGGCGTATGAGAGCGTCGAGCTTATTGCGTTCGGCCGTGGTCCAGTTGTGAAAGGCGGCCACGTACGCCAGGTGGCTTATGACGAACGACTGGACCAGCCTCAGCGTGCTGCGTTCCTTCATGCCGGCGTGCCTGTTGGCAATCTTCTTGACGAGGCCGAGTGCTCGGCTTGCTTGATTTGCAGTAGCTTGACGGTGTGAGCGTTGCGTCGGTGTTCGTGGATGTGTAGTCCGAGGACTCTGATGGTCTCTACCTCGGGTATGGCCGAGCCGTCGCCCGTGCGCACTTGGATGTTTGCCGCCTTCCCGTTCTTGGGGCTTCAGGGGGCCTTCAGGATTAGTAGTTCCGACTTGGCGGGGAGCATTGCAGCCCCGTTCCCTCGAGCTGGTCTTCGACCGCTTTCACCGCGCACTGCGAGCGAGTCTTCGAATCTCTCATCGCTGCCGCCCGGCACCCAGATGGTGATGTCGTCGGCGTAGATTGTGTGGTTGACGTTGGGGGCGGTGCCGAGGCGTTCCGCAACCCCGATCATCACCAGGTTGAACAGCGTCGGAGAGATCACCGCTCCTTGCGGCGTGCCCACGCTGCCCAAACGTTGTCGTTGGTAGTTCTAAGTCTCCGGCCACGAGAAGTCAGAGTGGCGCTGGCTACCACCCCCAAGCACAGGAAAAAATTACATTGACATAAATACCCCACAAAGCGGGGAGGAAAATCGCCCCGCCGGTAGCGTAGTGGTTATCGCACCAGACCGGTATTCTGGAGGTCGTGGGTTCGGATCCCACCTGGCGGGCATTTTTTCTCCGCTTTCTTTCTTTCTTTCCAAATTCTTTATCTGTTTCAATGACCTACCACAACCTCCCCTTTGCTTTCCGAGGTTTTAAATGCAGGGCATTTCTTAGCCTCGCCTCTTCCTGCGTCGGACGGCGTCCACAGCTCCGCGTCCGCAGCAGGTGCGCCTCTCCTCCTTCCCTCCTCTCTCTCAACAGCAGCTGGCGCGCGCATGCGTCGTAGTCAGCCCGTTCGCTCCGTCGCGGTCTCGGCGTAACAGGTGCGTGATAGCAGCGCGGTGGGGCGTGGAAGGGCGCGCGCTGCTTGCGCATGCGCGCTCCCCCCCCCCCCCCGTACTGCTCTCCCTCTACTGCGCGCGCTGCAAATATAAAGCGGCTAGCGGTCGCTCGTGCTTCAGTCACTGCGTTGCTCCTTCCTTCCTTGGTTGACGCTCGCTCCCACGTTTACTCGTGTCTGCTACTCCAGCATCACGGAAGAAGCGATGGAAGCAACACTGCCTTCAACCAGTACTGAGGCCCCAATGCTCTGCATTTACTCGTGTTCCCCTCGCGGGAAGGCGCGGGAATTTTTTCTGACTGCCAACCCTTATTTCTGTGTAATATATATATATATATATATTTTCACCACTTTCTTTTCGACTCAAAAAAATCTTCATCTCTTTCTATGACCCACCACAACCTCCCCTTTGCTTTCCGAGGTTTTCTTGACTGCCAACCCTTATTTTCTGTCTTATTTCACGGAGCCCCTCATTTCCCATTTTCTGATTCGCTACATGCTTAGCGAGGGCCTCTGTTCTGGCGGTCTTGGTGCCAAAGGGAGCTTAAGAGGGTTCAACGCTGGTCGACCACTCTCGACATGTCGTAGACACTCGAGTCACGGCCCCGGGGTTAAAAAGAAAGTCCCCTTCACCCCGAGTAGTCCGAGTGGCGCTGGCTACCACCCCCAAGTGCAGGAAACAAAAATACCTTAACATAAATACCCGAGAAAGTGCTGGGGAAACAGCCCCGCCGGTAGCGTAGTGGTTACCGCACCAGACCGGTATTCTGGAGGTCGTGGGTTCAGGACCCACCCGGCGGGCATTTTTTCACCACTTTCTTTTCGACTCAAAAAATTCTTCGTCTCTTTCTATGACCCACCACAACCTCCCCTTTGCTTTCCGAGGTTTTCTTGACTGCCAACCCTTATTTTCTGTCCTATATATATATATATATATATATATATATATATATATATATATATATATATATATATATATATACAGAAAGAAATGCCGGCAGTCTACAACGCCAAAGAAGGCATAGGGGAATGGTTAGTATATTTTTTTACCGTTAGTGACGTTACATTATTTTTTTCATTAATTACGTGAGAAAGAAAGAAAGAAAAACACGCGCCCAGAGTGGGGACCGAACCTACGCCTTTCGATTAGATCTCGAATGCCTTACCAATTCGGCTATCTGGGCGACTGTGTTCTCCTTCACTTTCTGGGGTATTTATATTTACTACAACTGTATCTGACGCTTGAGGGTGGTAGCCAGCGCCACTGAGACTACACGGGGAGAAGGGGACCTTCTTTTCAACCCCCGGGGCGTGACTCGAACGTCTACAGCCTGTCATAAGCGGCTAACTGGCGGGAAACCCTCTTATGCTACCTTGGCATCAAGGCTGCCAGAACCGAGGCCCTCGCTAAGCTTTCGCACGATAATACGGTTTCGCACGATAATAACGAGCCCCTCATTTCCAAACTATATACGTGTGTGTGTGTGTGTGTGTGTGTGTGTGTGTGTGTGTGTGTGTGTGTGTGTGTGTGTGTGTGTGTGTGTGTGTGTGTGTGTGTGTGTGTGTGTGTGTGTGTGTACGGGGTATGTCGAGATTTCGGTGTACGTTAATGATCCCCATGGTGGTCAAAATTAATCCGGAGGCCTCCACTAAGGCGCCCTTCAAGCCCGGGTGTAGGATTCGGCGTGTTAAACCTCATAATCTGATTCTACTTTTGAGTGAATATGGCTTTGCCACATTTTCACTACTGCATGAATTATATGTATTTATGACCTATGCATGCAAGTGACGACCTCTTCAACCCTAAGAAATTTAAATTAGTAGAAGAGCTTCTTTGAGTGCGCAAGCGCTCTGACGGTTGCTGTGTGGTTTCGCGGTGGCGTTGTAACCGAGCGAACGATTTCTTCCCATCATTCAGAACACTGGAAAACGGTGGAGGGGAGGGTCGCGAAATTGTGAGGGGGACCGCTGTTTGCCAAGGCGGCACAAGGCGTTTGGCGGCGCGGGACGCTCCTCCGAAAGTGTGAGGGGCAGGGCAGCCGCCGAGCCCGCGCCAGTTACGTGTGTGGAATACGCCCTTGGCGTCTAGTGGCGCCCGAGAAAGGAAACGCAAGACAGGCATTCATGAAAGCGGGCGTCTTGTTCTTGGGGTCATCGGTCCTTGGGGTCGTCCTCGTTGCGTGGGCATTCGAGCCACGTGAAATTTGCGCGGGAGGTTCAAACACTATTTGCAGTACTACATGGACGGCGGCGGCGGCGCACTGCGAGATAACAGTGCGTATCGCTGATCACGCGATCACTTCCTCATACGCAGCAGATGTGCGCCGAGACAGCGAAGTGTGCAGTTCGCGCTTCGCACGAATTTCGTCAGGCATTTTTAAATGCAGAGCATTTGAGTAACTCACGATGTCATCCGCGTTGACGTCCGTAGTCCGCACCGCACCCTCCCTACTATATAAAAAAAAACTATCCGGCGCCCGGTTTCGATCCCTCGACCCTGCGGGCGGAACGCAATGTACATGGCGCTCTACCCACTGCGCCACAAAGCCGACACAGAATGGGACCCTACGAACGCGCCTTATATCGTTGACTCATTCAAATTACTGCTGACGAGCGCTCTCTCGTCAGCAGTTGCCACAAGTGCAACAATATTAACGTAACGCAAACTACTTAACGTCGTGCGCCCCCGGAAATGCTCTGCATTTGATCGTGCCCCTCGCGAGGGGGATGTTTCACTGCGTCTTCTCTCGGTCGCGGGATCCGTGGCGCCATCTGGCGGAGGCGCGGCACAACTCGTAGCACTTTCTTTGAAAAAGCGCCTCGAAAGCCCGGCAAATATGAAATAGGGATGACGCGCTTTCGAGGCAATCCGCCGACGCGGCTGCTTTGTGTACAGACTCGGCGGCGGGCGTCCCGGGATTCTGGTGCCGACTTTCCTCCATGACTCGTGAGGAATCAGGATTGCCTACTGGAAAGAGTAGCAGTGCTGGGACACGGAAGACTTGCATTTGACGATCCGCCCATTAAAAATCTCTGCCGAAGGAGTCACTGAAAACTGCAGCCTTTTTTCAGGCTCAAAAAAGAACTCAAAGCAATTTAAATCCAGTTGAACATACAGCAACATATTCATTCCATAGGCTACCCTAGAGCCACTAGATCAGGTAGCTTATTTGGTGGCTCTACAATGATGGTTAGTAGATAATTTAACAAACCTTGTTGGGGGGCTAGTTGGTTCATATGTAATATATATTTAAGCTAAAAAAAACAAGATGGTACACAAAAAAGAAGACAGCACGCGCTATAGTGCTTGTCCTGTCTCTTCTTTCTCGCCTTCGCTTTTTGTGCTTAAACATATACGTATTGGCAGAGTCCCTCAATGTAAAGCATTGAAGGACTCTGGTATTGAAAAATGGTTAGTAGGCTCCCTCCTTCTCTTCAAAAAAACATAAATTGTTGCTGTGTATATTTAAATGTATTTTGTGTGTGCATGGCACATTCACAGTCAAAAGTTAAAAAGTTATATAAAAATACGGATGACGCAACGGTTGCTGCTTCTTGTAGGAAACTTGTCCTCCTATGGTAAAGATTTGAAGAAATCAATTGAGATTGTAAAAGTAAGCCGTGCATGTGCGCATTAACAATAAAACTTCTAGCCACATGAAAAGGTAGAAGCAACTCAAAAGAAACTTCAACTGGCTCTGGTAAAGGAACTCATTGGGGAGTAGGGGCCACGGGTGCGGGGGCTATTCGGACCTGTGCTGGCTCTGCCCCTTCCGCCGAGCCCCCCATAGTCGGCACCTATGATCCCCGAGACCCGCAAAGGTATCGAGAACAAGATTACGCCCATCTTCCCGCGAGGCAACCCTGATGTGATGCGACGCATCGGGGGGTTCAATTGGTCGTAACGTTGCCTTGAGCGTTTGCGCTGACGCTGGTATTGGATTGTGTGAGCCCACTCGCTGAAGGGACCGTCGCTTCCATCACGTCTTCATCGGAAGAATCAAGTCAAGCACGGAGTCGTCAAGCAAAGGCACGCGGCGTCGAACGAGAGTGAGCGCTGACTGAACCGCCGCCGCGCGCTACCCGCTTTATATTCACAGTGCCTGAAGGAGAGGAGACAGCGGAGGAGAGTCGCGCATGCGCGCACTTGCGCGCCGGAGCAGAAGCGAGCGGAGCGAAGCGCGCGCACGCAGCTGTTGTTTATGATAATGAGACGGAGTGAAAGTGTTGCGCACAGCTGTCGGAGAGAAGAGCGGAGGAGAGGCGCGCATGCGCAGGTGGCGTGCCGCCGACGCCGACGCAGGAGGGACATGCCTCAGAGCAAGAGATGCGTCGCATCTAAAAAGCCATTTTCGTGAAGCCGGCAGCGCCATCTTAGGATGTCTCCTTTTAATAACTATAGTCTTTCCTACCTCCCTAATGGCCTGTACTGTGTCACTGCCTCTCTGGGAGTTGGGTCGGTAATGGGCCCTTGGTGGGTCTCTATACTGTACTTGAATTGCGCAAGAAAGGAACGAAGGCTGAAGATTGACGACACGAGACGGAGCGCACTTTCAACAAACTTTATTAAAGGATCCATGAAGAGAAAATGCAACTTTGTTTAACTTTAAAGAGCTAGGCTTCAGTACCTCATTCAGCTCCATTCCGGCCACGAAAGACGTTTTTTAACCGACAAAAACGCAAGAAATACTTAAGAACTTTCAAATTTCGCCCCACCATGACGTGTTATCGGCGCGAGAGACGTCGTATGGGCCAGCACTAAAAACATAATTTTCAGTGTGCTAAGTGCACTTAGCATTCAATTGATTCGATCAAACGGAACTAGCGGCCCCACTACAATCGTCCAGTCATGTGTGCTGGCGATTGATTAGTTCCGCCGCCGTCAATCGCCCAAACAAGATTCTGTGACGTCATAGAAAAGTTGCCGGAATCTGTCTAGCGAGTCGCCACAGCTCCACACGTTTTCTTTAATATCTCCGTTATTTTTTCGAAGTTTGCGATGAAATCGGTATCATTGTTACCAGGACAAAGCAGACTTTCTAATGAACCAAACTTGTATTTTGTCTTCATGGTCCCTTTAAGACGAAGGAATCACAGATTTATGCCGCCCACTCTCTCACACACACTCATCCAAAAAAAAAAACAAGAAAACACGTCCTCCCCTCTCTGCATCACCACACTCTTAAGGCATGTGCCACTGCGATTGCAGTTTCACAATAAACTGTTGTCTTGCCCAAGGAAGTGTATCTCTTTTTCCGTAAGTGCGACAGAGGGAGTGCTCCACAGCAGTCCCCAACACGTGCTATTTCATTGCCTTCAATGATCTCGCACGTCGTGTGGTTTCTATTCGTCGCTATAATGTAGCACTTGTCACACAGCGGGGTAGGTACATTTGCAATCCCGACAGTGGATAGCCAAATGGCCTGAGCTGGTGTTTTTCACAAAGTGTGTGGTAATGCAAAGAGGGGAGGAGGTGTTTTCTTCCTTGTTTTTTGGATGAGTGTGTGTGAGAGAGAGCGGGCGGTATAAATCTGTGATTTCATCCCAATAAAGTTTGTTGAAAGTGCGCTCCGTCTCGTGTCGTCTCTGTGCAGCCTTCGTTCCTTTTTTGCGCATTCAAGTACAGCATGATTACCAACTCGCCCAAACCTACTGCCTACTAAGGGTCTCTATCAGCACAGCACGTGAACCAAGATTTACGACTTCCCCACGGGTTGGCCACGGGACGTGGGTGAGAGGGAGGGAGTTGGCATGGAGAGGGAAGAATGTCTGGAAAGGGAAGGGGTATAGGTCGAGTGTGGTGGGTGGGGGAAAACAGCTGGAAGTAAAGTAGAGAGACACAATGGAAAATGCGTGCAGTACGGGGGATGGGGATCCAGGGAATGGCAAAGTGGCGAGGGAAAGGGAAATGAGCAACGATGGGAGCAGGGGGTAAGAGGAATTATAGCCGCAGGGTGGGATGAAGGCAGGTGAAGAGGGGAGGGAGATTACAGTCTGAAGGATGTTGGGACGGGGAGGAAAAGGCCGAAGAGCTGCAAAGGGGGAGAGAGAAGTGGGGATGGAGGGGAAGGAAAAAGGTCTAGAGGAAGGTGGAAGAAGAATGGGGAGGGAGCTGAGGGGAATAGGAGAAAAGATAGGGGAAGGGAAGGGATACACTACTGCGATGGCTGTTGGAAGTGCAAGAGGGAAAGAGGTAAGGTACGATTGAGAGGCTATGGTGAACAAATGTTGGAGATGCTAGGAGGGAAGCAGGAGAGGGGGGGCATTGTAGGGGAAGTGTGGGAGGAGCGTACAGGAATTGGGGAGGAAAAGAGAGGAAAGATAGGGTTGAGCATTGGCGAGAGAGGCCTATAGAAAAAGTACCAGGAGAAGGAAGAGGGGAGGGTAAACAAAGGAAGTGAACAAAGACGGTGTTATGTGATAGGAGCCGCAGAAATGTTATCGTCTTTCGACGTCATTTGCAGTGAAGCAGGCAGACACGTGGCCATCTTCTATGCTTAATTTTTGTACGACTGAAATTTCCTCTACCTTAAGTCACTTCTATCTGGTTCTCGTTTGGTTATCGGGGGTTTGAGTAAACTGCTGGTTCAGCACATTTGAGCAGTACAATAATGTGTGTGCGTGTGTGGGTGTTTGCACTGGCAGTAACAGTGAAACAATTGCTTGGTGGTGAATGTAGGGATATATAGTTATCAAGACGGCGTGAGGCTTAATTATCAGTGCTTGTGAAGATGTTAATTGACTGTTGCCGTTACTACAAGAGAGGCGAGGTCCTATGCTGCAATTTGATCAGCTATATGTAATGCTGCTGTGGTTGAATGGGCCAGCTCGTTCTTGGGGACATCTCTAAACATTTCTCCGCTGTTGGCACCCACTGGTAGAGCTTCACGGGTCTGTCTTTGTGCTTTTTTTTTCAGGTATTTGGGAAGGAGTACAGCATCTTCGAATTTGCAATGCCACTCTATACACCTGGCCCCACGGTGGAGTGGGAAGAACGATGCGCGGACATCAGCTGCCAACAAGGTTGGCCTTGACTTTTGAACCTTTGCCTTTCACCTATCAGAGGGACTCTGTGAAAAGATGTTCTGACCATCACACACCGAGCTTTTGAGGTGCTTAGTGCTAAGAAAACACATCTCATTTAGTTTCCATTTATCTGCGCAATTTTTTAGAGCTCATTAGTTAACATTGTGCTATGTGAACACCATGGAATGGATTTAACCAGCTGATCTGCAGTGTGGATGGAAAAGATTGCTAACATTCGGGGAAGGGTGTTTACCACTTTCCAGGCAAACAGAATTTAAGAACATCATCCGGGTTCCCTTATCTGTTGCTAATCAAACTGCCATGAGTTTTCGTAGTTGTGTTGGTAAATTGATTTGGAATGTGAGTGCCACTGAATTTCAAGCTAACAGCCTTACAGGTAGAGATGTGCAAATATTCGAAGCTTTCAAATATCAGAGCAAGGTTATTCAGGATTGAATTAAATAGCGGCAATTGTGTGAACACTTTGAATATAAAAATTTCTATCAAACTCAGATACAGGAAGTTAGCAAACAAACCTAAGAACAAACAAGTTACCCAAGTTACCTAAGAACAAACAAAAAATATATCCTCTGTAATAACCTAGGTGTCAGCTAGGTTGTACTTTGAGTTTTAAATTTTCACAGTTACTGGTCCACTGCCAAAATACACCACCTGCTTTCAGTAGCAGTGGCTCACTTTTTCGCCATGCATTGCTGCAAACAGGTGAAGGCACGCAACAGTTTTGGCTGGTGCTTGCGGAGCCGTAGGATAAAAGCGAAAAACCCCTTGAGAGCAGCGGGAGTGAGGTGCCAGCTAGCTGCTTCGTGCTCTCGGAGCAAACGTGAAGAGTGGGAAAAGAAAAACGGGGAAAAGGAAATGCTGCATTGCCAGTCTTTCTCTCCTCGTGTTCTTAGTCCTTTTCCCTCTCTTTTTGTTTTCGCTGTTCAACTTTGTTCTATAGACGTTACCGGCCGTGACACATACTGAACAGACATCCGGGAATAAGTTTGGCACATCAGACGCCCTTCGAAATGCAAACACCTTGTGTAGAGGGCTGCAGGTAACTGTATAACTGCTAACATTTTTACTGATTCAAGAATTGCTCAGCACAAACAATTGTTTTTTTTTTGCCTTCTGCACCTGCAATTTGGAATGGGAAGGTGCAGAAATTTAGACATTTTAATTCAAGCACCTCTAACCAGGCTTTCTTTTCCCTTTTTTGCACTCTAGACTGAATTTTTGCAAGTTGCATGTCTTGTTAGATAGACTGTTTGATAAAACTACTGGGTTTGCGCTCTTGGCCCTCTTACTAATCGCTTTCTGCGGTGCATGTGCAAATGTTTCATGGGTTCCTCGCATAATAATACATTGGGGGCAACAACCATTGCACTGCTGAGGCTGCAACATGTTGTTTCGCAGCCTCGCCTGAGCAGTCCATGGAATGGCGAGGAACGCATTTTAAACTGTTCTTGTGCAAGGCAAGCAAGGGTGCGCGAAGCTTTTTCTTTTGTCACAAGTAAC
The DNA here is from genome assembly GCA_013339765.2 of Haemaphysalis longicornis. NCBI lineage: Eukaryota > Metazoa > Arthropoda > Arachnida > Ixodida > Ixodidae > Haemaphysalis > Haemaphysalis longicornis. Next base: position 39,634 of record JABSTR010003486.1, on the reverse strand, counting down.
TACTAACACTCATGCAATGGAAGCCACATTATGAGGCTAAAGAGAGAGCGCAGCACTTTGCGCTCCTCAATCTTTAATACTTCATTTGCAGCTCCAGTGCACAAAAAAAGAACACAGGCAGAGGAGAAAAGGGGAAGCGTCGACTTCCAAATGAATTTTATTGAATGAAGGTGAATAATATATATATATATATATATATATATATATATATATATATTATATATCAATATATATATATAATAATATATATAATAGATATAGAATAGAAATAGGTTAGATAACGGACCAACTTGGTGCTGTCCTACGCGTTTCAATCACTACCACGGCCGGAATTCTTTTTTAAGAATGCTAATTTTTTTTTCCCAACAAGGCTATCCATGTCGTGCTGACCCACTCGTCTAGTTGTGTTCCAACAGCCTCCGCTTTCTCGCGTGTGCGTTGATCTGAATCGAGAAACAAGATGGCCTAATTTTTAAAGTACTGCGCACACCCACTTCAGTTCAGCGATTTTAGAGGTGCCCTATATTTTGTTTCTGCGTGTTGGTTTGATGCTTACATAGTCCCAAGTTGACTTGCAGCCTGCTTTCTTTGGCAGAAATAGTCAGCTCCTCTGCTCACTCCCAAGCACTGGAAAGCGTAGAGAGCGTGGCCGCAAATGACAGCGCTGCCTCTTCGTCGCTCGCAACCGATCACAACACGTGCGCCATCAAGGAGCCCTCACTACAGGTGAGGCAGACCACTAAACAGGGCAGCTTTGGCATCGAGTCGCATCAGGCAGCAGTCCCACATCAGACAGCTGCGCATATTGCGCAGTTTTGATACGAATTCGTTTTCTTGCACCAGGCTGCTCTAAAAGCTTGAAAATTGCAAAAATTGCGCCAAACTGCTTTAAAACAGTCCAAGAGCGAAGGATTTTAACGCTCCCGTCAGTTTCAGTGGGGGAAAATGTTTACTGGCGGCATAATTTTCCAGTACTCCAGGGTGATGCTGTTTGTGAAGCTTTAATTGATTGCTCATTCAATAAAAAAACTGCATAAAATTGTCCCCAAGATAGTTTTTTTTTTCTTTTCGAAAATCGCAATGTCGGGTGGCCTATGTTATAATCTGCGAGTTTTTAAACTTTCCCATCGAAAACCATTGCAAAGTCCTGTAAAAAAATACTTATGTTTACTGAGGTGACAAATTAGTTGTGCAAGTTGTTGAAAAAAACGGGAATTTCCTGAGCGCCGGCCGTTTCATCGCCTCCTGTATTTTTACAATGCCAAACGCATTGCGCGCTTCACAATGGGAGTGACTGGTCGTGGCCTCCGCGATTTGCTGCCGGCGGCGCGCCGCCGGTAGCCGATTGCGGAGGCCACGGACTGGTACGCCTGCAGTGCCCATATTTCGCAAGGTGGGGCCCCGAGTTGAACCGGGATCACGCAACCGTAACTAAATTCGATAGCGGCTTGTGCCTGGTTGCAAACGCAAACGATGTTTGAGATTGTCAAAGTAATGGAGCTCGCGCCAGCGCTAGAAAGCTTAGAGCCGCGGTACCCTTCTAGTACACTGTAGCCGCGGTATGGTAGCTAGCCGCGGTGGAGCATGTTTTGCCTACGTTGTCGCTCTCCACCCACGCGTCGCCCCAAGCTGAACTGGTCACATGACTGAAGCGCTGGAAGGCTACCGTTTGGGGGAGAGTGGTCGGAGTAGGAGAGGGGTTGGTTGATTGGCGGAACGGGCTGATGCGTTTGGCATCGTAAAAATACAGGAGAGAGAGAACGAGGAAAGAACTTTATTCTGGAGCCATTGGGTCAACGACGAGTGGTGACGAGCGCTTGGAGGGCGCCGGTGACCTGCGCTGCTCGTTCAGCGAGTCCTTGCTGGACCCGCGGATCCGAGCTGCCTAACGCTGCCTCCCAGTGCTCCACACAAGAGATGAGAGGGAATTGAGTTTTTGAGGGCATTGCCAAATTATATGAGCAACTGTTTCGTGGGCTCGATCCACAGTCGGGACATTGGGAGAGGGAAATACAGATGGATAAATTGCATGTAGTCTGACGCGACAGGGGAGGGCGTTGGTTTCTAGAAGGCGCCAGTACCGTTCCGATTGGCTGATAGAGAGTGACCAATGGGGTGGAGGGTAGCGCCGGCGAGAGAGGCGGTAGTGGCAGGTAATTTCCTGGAAAGCCTTCTGACTTTCCAGGAAAATAGAGGAGGCGATGGCCGTTTCTCCGGAATGACATTACTGGGCGCCGCCATCTTGCAGTGGTGAAGGTTGGAAAACATGGCCGCCGGGCGAAGCAGTTGCTCGTGTTTCAGGCAGGGTGCTCTTCGCTGATTTCTACCGTGATTTTGGTATGGTGGTGGCTGATCTGCTGCGCGCGGGAAGTTGCGCGACTGACTCGACAGACGGGAGTTCATCAGAAGCAACGTGGTGCCCGCGAATTCGCCGTGCTCCGGCCTTGAGTATGAGGCGCGGTGCGTGCTTGAAGTGAAATTTCGAACTCTATGGGGTGTTATAAAACGCTGTTATTGCTGCCTATAACAGCGAGCTTGTGAGCGGCGGGAATGGGACGGTCGACACTGCAGAAGTGGCGGCGCAGGCTGCATCGCCGAAAATGTTCAAGCAGGGTATGATAGCGGGACTGGCTATTATTGCACGCTAGTAAGAAGGGTTCATCTATCTGAGGTGAAATTTAATCCTAAAAGGCAGTGGCTAAACATACCAGCGTTACTCAAATTACGATCGTAGTGAACGTGCATTTTGAGAATTGAAATGATCAGGTGGTGGGGTACGGCGACTGTCACCTCGCTTTGCACAACTTTTGCCGTGACTCTACACTTCTGTGTTAAGCCGAGCCTTGGATTACAAAAATAATTTCGGCATTCACATGATAACAAAAATGCCTTACGATTGAAACTAAGCAGCTTAGATTTTCACTTCGATATTTCCAACGGCGCTCCACGCTATTTATGCATAGAGTCTAAGAATTTAAAAATGGTTTGTGAAAAGGCAGTGCCGTAGAAAAAAACAATTGAAATGCTGTTTCAGTGTTATGTACAGGCGGGGACTGAATTTTGCAGACTACGCGAGCGCGTGGCAAAAGGCACCGATGCGCGCTCCGGAGGCCCGGCGCCTGTAGTCGAGACCGGCGCGGCGCGCGTGCGCGTCCTGTTTTACTCGCTTCCTGCAGAGGGGCTGCCTTGGTCACTCAAGCACCACAGAGCGACGCCTTTGTAGCATTCATTTCATCCCGACGGCACATTCTTTGCCTAATATGACGATTGTGCCGGCTTTGGAGCAAGACCTCCTCGCGTCCTGATAAACACTTGCAAGGAATGTTGTGCTTGTTCTGTGCTTTATCGTTTATAGACGATGAGACTGGCGGCTTGCGCAAGGCGGTCCCCGAATGAAGCGTGTACAAATCAAAATCACACGGTGCCGCGTTACGGACAACGAAATGCCAGCTATATGAATAGCGAACCTTCATTCACCTTGTTTATTTTGTAATTTGGCCACTGAACATATATTTCAGCTCGCTCTCCGCTGCCCATAAAGAAAGCGATTTGCAAGTTCAATAAAAGAAATCCTCTTTTTTATTTTAAAGTCTACTTACTTACTTAAAAATGATTGAAAGACATACCCATATAAATTGTGTGTTCGTTCTGCGCGTCGCATTCGTAAAAATGGCACCTCGGGTTCCCATTAACGCCGTAAAATTATTCGCTACTTTTGAGGAACCATTTTTCAAAGCGACATTTGCGGGCTTACTAATAGGACAAGAGATGCTGTTAGCCGAGGAATTCATGCCTACGGGGATGAATTGCTCCAATGCCGGAGCAATTCTTCAAGGTCGGCTTGCACTGATTGATTATGAGGTTTTAACGCGCCGACGCTACAGAGGCGATTAGGCGCACCGTAGTTGAAAGCTCCGGATTAATTTTGATTACCTGGGGATGTTTAACATGTGCCTAAATCCCGAACACACTTGAGCATTTTCGCTTTTCGCCGCCATCACAAAAGGGCCAACTTGCAGATGCCCAGCGGATCCCAGAAGGACAGTCAACAATGAAACAGGAGGACAAGCTGATTGTTTTTCAGTGGTTGAGCACCCGTTCATTAGTCACAAGAACATTCGGAAGGCCCTAAGTAGCTGTTATATTACGGTGAAAACTAGCGAATAATGTTATGGCGTTCTTCCGTGGGAACCCGAGGTGCCATTTTTACGAATGCGTAGCGCAGAACGAACAGACAATTTATATGGGTATGTCTTTCAATAATTTTTAATTAAGGAAGTAGACTTAAAAATTAAAAAGAGGATTTCTTTTATAGAACTTCCAACTCGCCGTCTTTATGGGCAGCGGAGAGTGAGCTGAAATATATGTTTAGTGGCCAAATTACAAAATAAACAAGGCGAGTGAAGGTTCGCGATCCATATAGCTGGCAGTTCGTTGTCGGTGGCGCGGCACCGTGTGATTTTGCTTCGTACACGCTTCATTCGGGGACGCCGTGCGCAAGCCGCCAGTCTCATCTTCTATAAACGATAAAGCACAAAACAAGCAATGCATTCCTTGCAAGTGTTTATCAGGACGCGAGCAGCACTTGCTCCAAAGCCAGCGCAATCGTCATATTAGGCGCCAAATGTGCCATCAGGATGAAATGAATGCTACAAAGGCGTCGCTCTGTGGTGCTTGATTGACCAAGGCAGCCCCGCTGCAGGAAGCGAGAAATTCGGCGTGCCTGAGAGTAAAACAGGACGCGCATGCTCGCCGCGCCGGTCTCGATTGATTGATTGATTGTTGGGGTTTAACGCGCCGACGCAACGCAGGCGATGAGGCGCGCCGTAGTGGAGGGCTCCGGATTAATTTTGACACCTGGGGATCTTTATCGTGCGCGCGAAATCTCGTACACACGGGCGTTTTTTGCTTTTCGCCTCCATCAGAAAGCGGCCGCCGCGGCCGGGAATCGAACCCGCGACCTCGTGCTCAGTAGCGCAACTCCGTAGCCACTGAGTCCACCGCGGCGGGTGCCGCGCCGGTCTCGACAACAGGCGCCGGGCCTCCAGAGCGCGCATCGGTTTCGTTTGCCACGCGCTCGCATGGTCTGCAAAATTAAGTCCCCGCCTGTACGTTCAAAACTGATTACAAAGTGCACTTTTCCCCCCTGAGTTGCCAAAAAATTTGATTTTTTTAGGCTCCTTAGGTGACATAATGTCGTTCTTCTGCTCCAAAATCGAGATTTCGCTGCTCCAAAAACTGCTCCCAAATCTGATTCACCTGTCTCACCCCTGCATGCTTCACTGTGCAGCAGTACACTGATCGGAACCCCTTGTAATGAAAGATATTGTTATGTAGCAACAAGGCAAATGAGATGCATGGAGGATGTGAGTGATGACGCATTTACATGATGTTGCCACAGAGTGATGCGATTATCATCTATTTACAAGCGGTATTTGGTAAAACTTAGAGCGTGATTGAGCAAGGACGACAGAATGATGAGAAACACAGGCGCTCACTCGCAAAAAGTTTTATTGGAGGCGTCGTCTCTTATCATCATCACCATCCTAACTGCGCCCACTGCAGGGCAGAGGGCTCACCCATTAATCTCCAATTATCCCGGTCCTGTGCTAATTGCGGCCAATTTATCCCCGCAAACTTCTTGATCTCATCTCCCATCTAACTTTCTGACGCCTTCTGCCATGCTTGCCTTCTCTAGAGATCCACTCTGTTACCATTAGTGACCAACGGTTATCTTGCCTTCACGTTGCATGCCCTGCCCACGTCCATTCTTCTTAATGTCTACTAATACGTCATTAAGATGCGTTTGTTCCCGACCCACTCCGCTCTCTTCTTGTTCCTTAATGTTACACCTATCATCTTCCGTTCCATTGCTCGCTGAGTCGTCCTCAATTTAAGTTGAACCCTCATAGTGACCCTCCAAGTTTCTATACACAAAAATTTCCTGGAGCATGCGCACAAGAACACCACGAAAAAACACTGGTAAGAGAGCAGAGAGCAAGTTCCAGAAATTGAAATTCACTCGCTTTCAGTAATACCGATGTCTCATTGACGCACTGGTCTCCTTTCTTCTTGATATGAAGGGCTTCTAAAAGCTCCCTGGCCATTGTGTTTTCACTTTTGCCCAGAATAGTGATCTTCTCTAAAAAAGGTCTGCATTTCGACTTCAAATCACTGAATGGCCTGCACTGATCACAATGCACTGGTAAATGCGTGCCCGTACATATGAATTGGGCTACAAGCGGCCATGATCCTTTGCGCCATAAGCCCATAGCGCCATTGACTGTTTCATCATTGTCAGTGATGGGTCCCGTGGATTTATGCACCAGTGTCCACTTGTGCTTCCCGTAGCAGTGTCAGTGACTGCTTCAGCAGTTTCTCGTAAGTGACGTGCTTCTTCTGGAAATGTCAACAAATGCAACACTCATCCCCTTTGAAGGGCATGCTCATAAAGTGGTCCAAAGAAACGCAAATTCCAACTGCACAAAATGTTGCCACTGGCACGTCGGCCATTGAGCAAAAGTTGTGCGCACGCAGAGGGTTTGTGGTCTACTAAGTTCGCGAGAGAAATCTATTGCGGTCGTGTGCCAGTGGAGCCATAGTGGCTAATCCGGTATGGCATTGGCAGCTAGTGGTTCGCAGTGGCAGCCTAAAGTATGGCTGCACATACTTGCGTGAGCTAGCCAGTGTTGGTGATACAAAGAACAAAATATATGTGGAGGAGGCATTGGGGTCCCTTTGAGCTTGAGAAGCTTTAGACACGTGCCTTAGCTTCTCAAGCTGAGATTTCCCAAGCTAGATGGCTTGTGTGGTGCATTCGAGAGATGTCGGGAGACAGGTAGAGAGAGAGAGAGAGAAAGTGGCTACCAGTCAAGACGGGACTAGAAGGCCATTAACTTGGTCGAGATTTGATATAAGAAATTTTGGACGGAAATAATGGATTAGGGAATGTTTCTCAACCATGAATGTGGCGGGAACCCCTTTCAGGCTGGCAAATGTGATGGGGGAACTCGTATGTCAAACGATGTTTGTTAATTAATGTTAAATGTCAAACATTTAACACTTTCAGCTAAAGTCGCCCATACACCCATTCCATGCCTGCCTTTTGTGTCTGACTTGTACTGATGCGTGTCATATATTATCAAGCTCTTGCAGCTAAAAGACACCCAAACAGCTGTTGTGTGCAGCCTTCTTGTGTGTCTGGCTTTTCTGCATAGCTGGTGTGCTGTGCAGCAAGCCAGCCCTAGACCATGGGCTAAGTGAAGAAGTTATTCCCTTTTTCACACCAACCAAGGTTAGGCATAAAGGAGAAAACAATGGGGGGAGAGTGAAATGGCCTCCCCTATTTGAGAACCATTGGACTAAGGCATGGCAAGAGAGGAACAATGTCATGCATTCTTGGGCAGTAACGCATTATCGGTAACTACAGTTGAACCTCGTTATTCGCACTTTCCAGCAACGGTGGCGCCGCCGCGCGCCTTTTTTCCGAAGCTGTTTGTGGATGATCGGCGTCCCGGGCGAAGGCAGCCGGAGCGTTCGGAAACGTGGGGATTGAGAACCCAAAACCAAAAAGCAGTCGAATGTGCTCTGTACCTCAGTATAGAAATCGCTCAGCGCCGGGAAAAGCCAGCGTTCATACCTTTCCTAGAGATAAAAAAGCCCTAAAGGTTTGGATAGCTATGCTCCGCATTGGAAAAGGTGTTAGCAACACAATGGGGTTTTCAGTAGTCACTTCACAGAAGCTGACTTCTTCTGGAGCAATATCCGTAAGTTTAGTTCGCTCCCTCGTTATTGATGGTGTGTTTTTCGTGCAAGTTGAGTGTGTCGTGTATTGTTAGATGGTCAGCAGCCACTGAAACCGCGGTTGAAGAAAGGCGCCGTGCCGCCACAAACTATTCCTATGCCCGCGCACGAGAAGAAAGTGAAGCCAAGAACCAACCGGAGAACGTCATTGTTCTCTCATTAGCGTGCTGGTTCCTTTTAATAAATGCTGCATTCCAGTTGCATTTTGTGCTTTGTTGGGTTGTTTGTGCTTCCTTCTCTTTTTAGCATTATGTGTGATTACTAGTTTTGAATTTGCTGCTTTTTTTCTTTCAACCCCCCCCCCCACCCCAGGAATGGACGATGTAGGTATTTGTAATAAATAAATAAACTTGTTACTGCGGCATCGTCGTTTCCGACAGCGCGCTGAAAGCACAGCACAGCTGATGTAACAGGCCCTGCCATAGACGCGTCAGCGTTTGATGTTAGTTTCGGTTTTTTTTTATTACCTGTAACCTGCGTAAACGCCGTTGGGTCCTTCCTTGTAAAAACAGCCCACAAATTATCATTTACTCGTTATTCGCACTGAACCCGACACAATTGAGAAAGTGGCAATAACAAAACGCTGGCTCGGTTGCGTCTACCGAGATCTGCTTGGCGCCTAATAAATATTCGTAAAGTGTGCTTGAACAATTTTACGAGCCCATCAAATATCCTCCGCGCGGACAGGGTAAGCTTGTCGTCTAGCCAGCCGGCATCCCCGAGCGCTTCGAAGCTCCCGCCATAGGGTGCGCGCCTCCCCATTGGCGAAACCATGGCGAAACTGGTCAGGCTCCTCCCACTGCCGGGCGCAGCGCGTGTCACGTCCCGCCGCCGGCGCACAATACGAGCCCAAAAAAAAACAAAAAAAAAAAAAAAAACGCGTGCAAGGCTTATAAAAAGATTTACAAATGGTTACTGAAACGATGAAACCCAACAAGCATGAGCGAACTCAAATGAAGTGCAAAGCGGCGGCATGCGGCGGCAGCGGCAGCGCCAGAGGCGATTAGGCTTACCACCGCGGAGGATATTTGATGGGCGCTTTCGTAAGCGGCGGGTATCACACGTTTTAAAATGAAAATTTCGCCCACGTTATCCGCTTTTTTTCTCGCATGCCCCTCTTGTTTATTTGCGTTTCAGCGAGCGGTTACAAGCTACCCGCATCGCGCGGGTGGTCTCCGCGGCTGCGTCAGCGCGCCGTGACTTGCGGGGCGCGCGTTTTGCGTTTTTTGCAGGGAGAAAACGCTCCGTGCGGTTCACGCTGATGCCGATTAATCCGTAGACGATTAAGCTCCGACAGAAACAGAAACAGTGCGCCAGCCGTGTATGCGCCACGCAGATTGTAGGCAAGGGACTCGCTCACAGACTCCGTGGCTGGCTGCATCCGCGGCATTGGGCGGCCCGTGTCGTCGTTCGCGTTTTATTGGGACCCCATTTCGGCGCTTGCGTCTCCCAAAATCTACCCCTACAACTTAAATTTCGTGCCTAGTTCTCCATGAAACTTCGTTACATTGAAATTCCGGCAAACGGGACTTCGTTGCACAGAGGGTGAAAATACATGGTGTGCTTACACTTTAGGTTACAAGAAATTCCGTGGTTCGTTACATCGAGGGTTTCGTTATATTGAAGTTCGTTACATCGAGGTTTAACTGTATAACAAATATTAGTTATAACGAACGAATTTGCTGTCCTTATACTACTTCGTTCTAACAAAGTCTGCACTTTTTTTTCAGTAACTTGTAACTGTAACTGGTTACTCTTAAAGGAGCCATGAAGAGAAAACACAAGTTTGGTTCATTCAAAAGATTGTCTCGTTAGAATCATACTGACACCACTTTTAACGTAAACTTCGCTCAAATAAGCTACAAATTAGGAAAAACGGGAATGGTCATGCGACCCACCAGCTCATTTCCCGCAACAGAACCTGTGATGTCACATGAGCTAAGCTCTGCGATTGGCGGAGGCTGGCAGAAGCAGACGCAAATTAGGTAGAGCTTACAAACTAGACGAACGAGCGATTTGCGCTTAAATTTAGGGCACATTCTTTATAAAGCAATAAGAATGATGGGACAAACAGTGGAAGTTACGAAAGCACATGTAAACATAGAAGTACTGATGCATTCTGCTGTCGTACTGCGCACAGCATGCTTGGTTTAGCTGCACAGCACTACGGGCTTTGGGGTTGTCTCAGACGACACTGGCCGATTGACGCAAGCAACGTGTCTTACGTGACCCCATTTGTCGAGCGAGCACTGTTTCAGGGAACGAATATTTTTCCCCCAGAACAAAAAAAGCCAAGTTTAAATTCGGGCAAAAACAAACCAAAGCTTGCCACGGTATGGTGGCGCCATCTAGGTTCGGGAACGTAAAGAAACGCGGGAACAAACCAACACCGCTGTACAGGGTGGAGACACCTTTGAACGGTCCCGTGCCGCCGCAATTGGGCCAACGGGCTCAACGCGTTATTCTTTTCGTTTCCCACGAGACCTAGCAACGCGAAACAGACAATATGATTCAAACGTCTTCAGTAAAACCGCGTTGCGGCGATAATTTTAGCGCGTTTTTGACACAATGACTTGCTTCGGCGGCGAGCGAGCAACCCAAAATGGCGGCGCCAGCGTATACGTGTCTCTACCCTGTACGGCGGATGCTGAATGAAGGGACTCTAGGCTGCAGAGCGGTCGGTTCCTGTGATGTCATTGCAGACCCCGAAGACAAACGATTTAGCGGGGAAAATCAAAATTTTAACTTAAATTGTTAATTTCTCAGTGAATAAACATCGTTTGTCCGGACAAGCGCTGGGGGCACTATAAAACACGAAACTGTAAAACCAACTAGCATTTTCTTATGGCTCTTAAGTTTGGAGGAACTTGTAACTGTAACAAGAAATACCCTTGCAGTTACTTCCTTGTTTTAATAAAAAATTATTGAACAGCTACACTCGTCATAGGCCAGCGCACTGTTCGCAGTTTCCACTTTTTTGGACTTCCTTCTGTTCCCTATCTTCTCCACCTTTCACTTCCTTCTGTTCCCTATCTTTCCACCTTTAGAGGACAGAGGGGCTCCACAATATGGCTCGATTTCACAGCTAGAGGACAGAGGGCTGTTCGATTCACCGCGGATACACTCCCGGACACACCGCGGATAGTCCCGGGTAGTCCGAGGATCCCCGTCCCCGAAGCCATAGGGATACATGGGAAAATCGAATGTTGTCCTGACTGCTTCGGGGAGTCGTGGTGAGTCTGCGGTGGGCCCGAGACTGTAAATCGAAGAGCCCCAGAGGTTGGAGGTCGGTCTTAGAGGCTATTTTTAAAAACATTGCCTGTGTCCTGACTCGAGCGGAACCCAGGAAAACAAGAGAAACTCGCATCTAGACCTCTGCCGAGAAGGAAGCTGGCCTGCCCTTGTAAAGAACGACCACCACAGAAGGGCCCATTGAGCATGGCACCCGTGATGACACAAGGGCTTACCAGGAAAAAAGTTGATGCAACAGAATGAAACGTACATTACAGTGGTTGGTGCGAGCCTCAGGTTTGCCCCCCTTTCGGCCCCTTCGCCTGGGCATTTATTATGGGCAAGGTTTCTGCCACCTATGTCTTGGTATGTAAACTGCATAATTTGGTTCGTGATCTATTACTTAGTTTTTACAGTATAGAAAAGTAACGACGTTACTTTTTCACAGTAACTGTAACAAGTTACTTTTAGAAATTGTATAACTAACTGTAACGAGTAACTTTTTTGACCGAGGCAACTAACTGCAACACTGTTTCTTTTTACTGGTAATGTGTCCATGACTGGCGACATGGAAGAGGTGCACTCTGCATACAATGTTGTTTTGTTTTGCAGTAGCATATACAAGTGTGCTGGTGTCACATGATGTCCACGATAGCTGTAAGAGCATAGTCCTCACATTTTACACAATGAGTTGTTCTTAAATGATGTAAAACGTTATAAAAGGTGATGTGTTGGCTAACATGTGCTGAAAAAGCCTCTGTCTGCCTCGCACAACAGAAACCAGCGGGTGACCAGGACTTGTGTATGCAAGACCAAACGGAGGCTACTGAGTCATGCACAGAACAGGCGGTAGAAGATCCTGTTGAATGGGAGTCCCCAGAGCCATACAGATTGCTCCTGCTTCAGGCCTTGGAAGGTAAGCCGTGAGAATGCTTTAACTTTGCGCTTGGATGCGGTGTGAAGGGTGTCTTCATTATCAAGCAACTGATGCCAGCCACACAGAGTGAATCCCTAGAGTGGATCCTTAGATCCAAGGGTAAACAAAGTGGATCATCCCTGAAGGCAAGCATGGCGGGGGCAGCAGTAAGTTGGCAGGGGCGGAGAAAAGTCAGGTGGGCAGATGCGATCAAGAAGTCTGCGGGGATAAATTGGTCGCCGTTAGCAGAGGACCGGGATGATTGGAGATCTGTGGGAAGGCCTTTGCCCTGTAGTGGGTGTAGACAGGCTGATGATGATGCTGATGGCACAGTGTGCTGCAGTTATGGGTGGCAGCTTTCAGAGGAGGACACGATAACTGGGAGCCTCCCCTCAGCTTGACTGTGCAGCATCTTGAAGTGCGGAGGTGCGCTGCCTGACACGAAACGTAGGACAGGGTTAATACCACAAAAACAGACAAGGTGAGGCGCAAACTATCAACTGTTTATTATCTTGTGAAGGGGGGGCGGTTATATAAGACGGAAATGAAGAACATGCACGAAAAAATAACCATAAGAAACGCTACACGTGACATGATATCTATTCCTCATTTAGGAAACTATTTCACGCAGCCGAAAGCCGGATTGAAGGGGCACTAACGCAATCTCCCTCCACTCCTGACAACATTGCATATGCTTCGTATATCTCGCGGGTAATCTTGTCTCTGGAAGCGCATGTTAAGAAGTTGCGAGAAGAAATGTTCGCCCGATGTTTGAGGGGACAACCATTTGTTTCCGCTCCAGAGACAAGATTACCCGCGAGATATAACGAAGCATATGCAATGTTGTCAGGAGTGGAGGAGATTGCGTAGCGCCCCTTCAATCCGGCTTTCGGCGCGTGAAATAAGTTTCCTAAATGAGGAATAGATATCATGTCACGTGTAGCGTTTTATTGTATTTTTTCGTGCATGTTTCTTCATTTCCGTCTTATATGACCGCCCCCCTTCACAAGATAATAAACAGTTGATAGTTTGCGCCTCACCTTGTCTGTTTTTTGTGGTATTAACCCTGTCCTACGTTTCGTGTCAGGCAGCGCACCTCCGCACTTCAAGATGCTAAAACACCAAAGCCTTGCTGACTGTGCAGCTTCTTGGATGATCCAACTTGCACAAAGACGACGACAACCATCTTGGTGACCGGTCCTGGCGTAATGCAATATTCTGAAACTGCTGAGTGGCGGCTGATGCTCCAGTGTGGCTCCTGATTAGCAAGGGCTCCTTGCGCAGTTGTTGTGCCACATAAAAAATGTGTCCTTACACGTACTGAATCAACAATGCGTCTTAACAGCAAAGCTGCATACCAAATCATTAGAGTTTGGTGTCTGCATTTAAAAAATACCAAGAAAATATCAACCGCGCATGAACACGTGCCCACGGTGACCTCCCAGCAGTTAAAAATAAAACAAGAAAATGCTGAGCGCTCGTGTGTGTGTGCCTCACAGTGGCCGTCCAGCGTCCCCGGCACACGTAAACCACGCATGCCCACTTATGAAGATTGGCCAAGATTGCGGCGACCACCAGGCAGTTAAAAAAACCAGCAGAATGCCGAGCACCTGTGTGTGCGTGCCTCGTGACGACTGCCCAGAGTCCTCGGCGCACGTTTGTCAAGCCAAGCACGCCCACTTAAGGAGATTGGAAAAGAAAAAAAACTCCAGCATTCGCCATTATCGGGGCAACACTTGCTCGGAACGAGAAAGACACGTCATAGCATGCACACCTCCAAAATGATGTCGAATGATTATCACTTCCAAAAAAAAACGAAAGCTCACATTTATTCGCCCCAAGATCGAAAACAGTCAGCACCTGGTGGCAGAGGGATGAACCCATTTCATTGTGGACGCTGCTATTGCGTCAGCTGGTAATTCACGTTGTGCACAACACAAGACGCACGCTGTACACGATAAAAAAACTGTTTCGTGCGGCTACTTGTCTGCAGTAAGCAATTGCATGATTACCTGTATGAATTTCCTCTCTGAACGCCATAATCACGGGCCGTTGAGGAATAGCGTGCTAGTTTTGTTCGACGAAACATTGTCGCCGTGGTCATCCATTGCAGCGTAAAACGTGTCAATACTAGGGCTTGGCGTCAGTTGAAAATTGTAATTTGGTTAATCGGTAGGCTTTAATCGGTTAATGAATCGATTAATCAGTTGCATTGGTTTCAAGAAAATATTTGATAAAATTATTGCTTTAAATTAATTATCAAATTATAATAGTATTAGCAGTATGCTCCTAGGCCTGTTCACAGCTTTTTGTAGTGGTTTAAGGGAAGAGAAGAGGAAAGGGGATATTTTTGAGCTCACCTGCATACAGCCCAGTGAGGAGGTAGGGGAGTAGAGGGACAGGAGTGAAAGGGTGGAGCGGAAAGGGAGAAGGGTGAAAAAAATGGCCGTCAGGCTAGCACACCACACACATCCCAGATGATCTGAGCATGTCATCATCGTGGTGCTGATGCGGGTGGGATGCTTATCACCGCATTCGTCACTCGCACTATTTCTAGAATCAGAAACATTGGCACGCGCCGTAATTGCAGGAGGTGTCGATTAACTGTAGTTTACTTATGCTGCAGTTGGTTTCTATAACAGTGAAACAATGGGAGTGCCCGCTCGCCGTTTTTTGCATTATGTATATTTGTATTTAGCGCAGCCATTTTCCTGTCTGTCTTGGATATCAAGCTCGCGGTTTGAATCAGTATACCATCCCCGAGAATACTTGCATACCTTTTCGTTGTGAAGTAAGCAGGTTATGTGAACATGATTATGATCCTCGACATGCTTGCGCATAATTTAACCATGACACCCTCGTTTCATTTCGCTCATATTACTTCAACCAGTTGACCATATAAGAAAAATTAACTGTGACTAAGCCGTTTATCGATTAATGGAAAAGTTAATCGATCAATGAAGTCATCCACCGTCTTCAGAACGTCAAAGGATTTTGTGCTGAAGTTGTCGTGGCGGTTATTTAAAGAACAAAACTTAACTGCATGAAACTGGCAATACACTGTGAGGCCCGTGCATGCGTGTGCATTTTCCTCACCATTGTATAATTGCGGTGTGTCCATTTATAAATAAGAAACAAACACAACTTTTCTGCACAGGACCTGGTGCAGAACCCCCTGCATAGCTCCGCCCCTTTTACCGGGCGCTATCGGCCATACATTAACGGGGACGTATTTCACACATGCCAAAAAGCCTATGTCAGGGCTTTTGATGGCTCTGTAAGCATCAGAAGCCCAACCAACACCTAGTACCAGTCCTAACCACTCGTTCCATCATCCATCGCCATCACATGTATTTCCACTACACGAACAACCAGCGAAACAGACTGGCGAATGTTTCACAGGACCTCACAAACAACAAATGTCTGAGGAAAATGTCCTGACGGCGTCTTGCCATACCACAGTCCAGGCGCAGATGTCTCTGGTGTCGGTGACTGGCCGAGACTGTTGATGAGGTGGTTGTCCTCGGGCCTACGCTGCGAAGCGCACACGGTGACAGGTTGCGTCGATGCTAGGCCTCACCTGCACTGCGCTATCAGAACACCCGCCTCGGGTATGTGAGGCATGCAGGCACTGGGGCTGTAGGTGCCTTCCTCGGGAATGGGACGAGAGGTGCTCCAGGTACACTCACCGGCCCTGAGTTCAAGAACGCAGTGCGAACCACTGCAACGGTCGAGCAGCTTCGTTTCGACCGTCTCCTTCTTCGCACGCCTCCATCTTTTTTTTCCTCCCCTTCCTCGTCTTCGGCCAGCCTGATGCAGCCGTCTGACCAGCCGAGGCGTTGACCGCACACCTTCCACTACACCTTACCACAATTACCCCCTTTTAAGAAAGTTGTTATCACAACTATTCTCAGTTCCGTGGAAAAACGGGTTAAGGATTCAGGTGGTTCTGGGGAAGGTGAAACACATCACGAGGCTGGTGTACAGCTAAACAATTACACCACTATCAAGGTATGAGAAAAAAACACACACTGACTCAATTACTAGACGACCAGAACAATTCCGGAACTCGATTGTCTTGGGTCCAGCTGGTTTCGTGACATTTGCGCGACCTCCATGCGGTGATTTTCCTAGTGAGTTTGTTCGCTGACAAGGGGTGCAAGATTAGACAAAAAGGCACACGTCAGCGTGGACACCAGGCCAGTAAAACTCTCCCAGAACTCGATTAAGCGTTTGCCGTACACCCAGATGACCAGCCAGGATACCTCCGTGGGAGCTTCGAATGATCGATTCTCGGAGTGGCTTAGGCACAAGAATCTGGTTAGATGTTTTACCTGTCACTTGGTGGTACTGCTGGTACAGAATGCCGTCTTCCTGTAAGAAGTTGACAGTAGTGGCCCTTGTGGTACCAAAAATTGCTTGCCGACTTTCCGGTTGCACAGTGACCAGCATTACGCTGTGTTACTTAAAGTATGTCTAACACTCCTCCGTCCCCCCCCCCTATATTGCTTGGGGCAAATTTTTTTCACCACCTGTTTGTGGCGTAGGTTTCTGATGCTGAATTAGAAATAAAACTTCGAGGGTTTATTGTTGCTTGAATTAGAAGCATGTAGTAAGGAAGGCACTCTCTCCAATGCACTTGTGTGTGCAATTGCTATAAAATGCGTTCAATTGCGTAATTATTTCTTGTCACCTAGTAGTCTCCAGTTTCTTCCCTGCTACACACTGAAGGAACAGTGTGAAACCAAAGTGCTCAAGCAGTCACCAAAAACAAAGATACTATTGCACTCCTGAGCAAAGAGCATTGACGTGATGTGGCCACTGTGTGTGGTCGTCACAGAAGGAAACAAGTCACTTCAAGTGATTTTTGAGTGGGCCTGGCCAGTACCAGTGTGTGCTGCGAGTGTCTCAACACCTGCTGCATCTGCTAGCTGCTAGGTATGAGCTGCCATTCCAGATGCAACACTTTTCGCTTTTAGTAACTGCTACCACACCTTCGCACAAATGAAAGCCATACGGAAGGGCTGTTGGCTGTACATTTCAGTGTGTTCTCAAGGGCTGTCTCAGGTGATTCTCAGCCTTGTATTGTCTCGCAGAGGATGTTCTGATCCTCTGATCTAACTGGCAGTAGTCATTGTCATGCTGATTGACATTGGATACTCGAAATTGTTCCTGTCCAGTGTCATCAGAGTACAAGCCCAGTTTCTTACCTGCCCGCCCCATTTTTTGAATTCTTCACCTACCCGCCACTGTGGCACTGTGGACAGAACAAGTGCACTCGCTTTGTGCTGACATGGTCGTTCCTTTTAGTAAAAGTGACACCCTTCTGGGAAGTAAGTAAGGTGGAGGAACCGGGGAGGAGATGCTAGGGGAAATGGAGCTGGATTGACTGAGTCGCAGCTGATCATTGAGCCGCTCACGGTCATGTGTTGCCCGTTCAACATGATGGCTGAGCTGGCTTCACGCCACTGAAGCCCCACTTGCTCAGGTGTGTTACTAAGATTTGTGTTTGTGACAAGCATGTGACGCTTCCCCTGGCCATAGTCTTCATTGGCCACTGGGCTTGGTGGCCCACCAGGCTCGGTGGGCAACACAGTGAATCGCACCAAATAAACACCAGTCCAGGGGTCAGTCCATTGTCACCACTAGCAGGTTGCGGGTCGTCTCTTGCCTAGAGGGTGCCTCGACCCTGCAAATTGTGACAGCATTGCCACATAGTGCAAAAATGGAGTGCAAGCAAGTGCAAGGGCCCACCAGGCGGCAGACAATCGAGGATGGAGTGATGGCAGCGAAATTTTAACACTCGTCTACGACCTGCCACCACCAAGCGAGCAAAGGCAACCTCTGACAAGAGGAGAATGGAAGGAAAATGGTGGGCAAAGAACTCCCAATTTTGGGCTTCTGTAGGACAGAACAAAGCGCGCTTCGGGCCTATATCCTCAAGCTCATGAGGCCGATGGATGCATTTCAGCGCATTCCCAAGGGTCCACCAAAGAACCTCCAATTAATTTTTTTTCATTGTGTCTGCATTCTTTTGCGAGCCCGATTTCTTTTTTATCATTTAGGCTCGACCCTGTGTGACACAGGTCTCATGTGAGGGCTCTCCTGTCGCAGATCCCGAGAGCCTTACCCCCGACAGAGTGGACGAGCTGGTTGCCTCCATCTTTGAGTCCACTTTGGCCGTGCCGGGCAGGGCTGAAGCTGGGGCCACCATGTGCCTTGCGCTCTTGCTGGCACAGCAGAGGAAGTGCCCCTGGGTACGTATACATAAGTGTGTGAATCCTGCATTATAATCAGCTTTCTCGCATTTACAAACCGTGATGGAGGCATAAAAAGCATTCTTCGGGGAAGCCGCTCAGGTTTGAAAAAGAGTGCATTCTTGCTGTCCAGTGCACTCACAAGTTTGAAACATTAGTAAGCTATTGCTGCGTTGCTGAACTAGTTCTTGATCTGGGTTTTGCACGAGCACAAAGATGCTCGTGATGAGTGGCTGTCATTTGTTTTGTTTGTCTCACTATATGAGCGTTGCCACGAGCCTCAACTCATTTAGTGGCATATAACTTACAGCCCCATTTTGTATTACTCAACTTTCATCTTGGATCCATATGATTATCGTGGTTTAACTTCACATAATGACTGAGCCATGGGGAATATTGTGCACTAATGAAGCTGTATTTGTACTTGGGACAAACTGTGTGCGGTGTCTTCAGCAACTTGTATATGTGTAACCACCTGTAGCACAGCTATGACCTTGCCAAATTGAGACTCGCCAAGGTCAGCACTCTGCTCGTGCATTAATCACAAATTCACGAAGTTAAACAACAGGAGCGTTTCAGAGTGAAAGCCCTAGACCTGTCCATTGCAGGGCATGCATTGTGAGGTACAGAAAATGGGCGGGAAAATAGGGGCTTGAGCCACGGATTGCACAATCGAAAAAGGGAAACTGCATAACCAAGGTGTTATGCAAGGCGAGGTAACCCCCTTGGTTACCTGGTAAGGCAACCAAAGGGCTTCGGTGATGGCGAGTGAGCAGGACAGGCTCTGGAAGGTGCTGTCCGGGGGGCCGGTCAAGTAGTGATTGGCGTAACCACAAAGTTCAACAAGGAGTTCAACAGCAGATCAACAGGAGGTCCACTGAGCTTTCTCTTTCACATTGGTAACAAAAGTTCTGAGCATCCCTTGCGATGTTTTTGTCATGCTGCTGCGTTGATATTTATTGCTAGAGTACACGTAGTGGTGTATGCAAACCTTTCTTTTAACACATGCTCTACTTTTCAAAATGTGAAACGAACGGGATTGTTAATTCTGTGATCGAAGTAGGCTATGTCCCTTCTGCCCACTTCTGTATGACTTTGAGGGGAGAGTACGGCAGTTATTGCCTATACGCAGGGCTGCATTTCTTACTAGTAGAAGTAACTATTGTTTCTTCAGGAAGTTGCGCAGCATGTATTTAATTTAATAACTGAAGAAGGGTTTGCTTAAGGGTTTGTTTGTACATTGCAACTCAAAGGAAAATAGCGCAGACGACGGGACAGAGCAAGGGAAACGGTGCCTGTGTTGTCTGTTCCTCTTGCCCCGTCCCGTCGTGTGTGAGCTTTTTCTTCAAGTTGCAGTTGAATCATTGTATTTCTGCCCGTCTTTTTCTGCCCCTCCACAATAGGCAGATGTGCTCTCTCGAGCTGCGAAGTTCCCACAGTGGTTCGCAAAGATTTTGATCGAATGTATATACAAGATTTGCACCCAGCTGTGAACTAGATGAACTACAAAAATGACTCTGGTAGCACGCGATAGAATAGGCTTGGCTGGAGTCGTTAGGAGAGGCTTTTGTCTTGCAGTGGACACAACCAAGCTGATGATGATGATGTCCTGCTGCGAAATGCAGATGCTTGACGAGTGCAACTTTGTGGACCACGTGCTGAACGCCTGCCTGGACTGGTTCAGCAAGCGGAGGGCGCAGACCCGGAGACCTGTCAAGGAGGCTGCAGCAGCGCACCAGCAGGAGGAGACCGCAGCCAGTCCCTACTGCTGGGAGGCGTTTGTGCTCTTCCTGGCGGAACTGCTGACCGCTCTGGCGGGCGTCGGAAGGCGCAGGGAGACGGGACCCTCTGCTCCGCTCGGAGGCCTCTTCTGTCTGGCTGTGTTGCTGTGCGACTGCGGCCAGATCATGCTTCGTGAGCTGGCGGAGAACGCTTTGCACGAGGCGAGTGTGAGCGGGATGTAGATGCGGACGCATTAAAGCAAAACAAGTAGTGCTATAGCTACTCTCAAATAGCAGGAGCTGGAATAAGATTTACATACTGAAGGGACCAATAAAGCGTCTTTTTTTTTTCTTTCGTTGAACACGCCCGAAAATTACAGATTCTTCTACAGTACCATGCACGTGTGCCTCCTCATTGGTTAAGCATGCTGCGCAGAGGAGTAGAGAGACAGGGAAACATGATAGTTCCAGGAAGACACCTCAATGACAGAAGGACGAAGTTTCAGTGTTAAACTAGATGGCAGTGTATTTTGGCCTTTATATGGAAAATGAACATGTATTATTTTATAGTCATGAATTTATTTGGCTATGTGGTCATGCGGTTAAGAAAGTTTCGTGCACCACTTTTTCCCACACAGATGGGCAAAGGTCTGGCGGGGCTAAATGACTGCTGTCAGTGTGAGCTCAGCCTCCTCAAATAATGTTGTAGACCGAGTGAGGTTGTCATAATGTTGTAATGTTCTAAACCGAGCAAGGTTTGTCAGGAGAGATCAGGTCAGTTAGCCTAATACAAAAATTAGGGTTTGTCTCATACTTTACAGGGCATTCTTCAGCCTCTTCTGTTTCTCTTTGGAACTTTCAACACGTGCCAGTAATTTAGCATTCTGTCTCTCTTTTCTTTAACAAACTGCTCTGCTTAGAAGTGTGCATACGAGGAGACAGCTGTAGCCACGGGTTGCCACAATAGAGTTTTTCTTCAGTTTGTTTGCAGCATGGGGGGACTAGATTTTAATCGAAGCCAAAAAATCCCAGACTATAGATGTCTTCCACATACGTCAGCAAACTCACTCATGAGTGAACTCACACACCCCCCACTCATCACTCACGAGTGAGTGGTGAGTGAGCCTCACCGTCGTTTTGGCCTGGTGAGTGCGAGTGCGAGTGAGTGCGAGCGCCACTCACGGTGAGCCCCGTTCAGCACTCGCGAGTGCGAGTTCCACTCGCGGCGAGCCACGCTCAGCACTCGCGAGTGCGAAAGTCACTCGCGGTGAACCCCACTCACCACTCGCAGTGCGAGTTCCACGCGCGGTGACCCACTCACCACTCGCGAGTGAGTTCCACTCGCGGCGGCCCCACTCAACTCGCGAGTGCGAAGCCACTCGTGAACCACTCACCACTCGCGAGTGCGAGTTCCACTCGCGGTGACCCCACTCACCACTCGCGGTGAGTCCCCCGCGAGTCAGTTCCACTCGCGAGCCGTCACCACTCGCGAGTGCCCCACTCCCACTCGCGGTGACTCCACTCACCACTCGCGTGTGAGAGTTCCACTCGCGGTGAGCCCCGCTCACCTCTCGCGAGTGCGAGTCCACTCGCGGTGACCCCCACTCACCACCGCGAGTGCGAGTTGCACTCGCGTGAGCTCCACTCACTACTCGCGAGTGCGAGTTCCACTCGCGGCGAGCCACCACTCGCGAGTGCGGCGTCACTCGGAGCCCCACTCACCGCGAGTGGGTGAGTGGCACCCGAGTGGAACTCGCCACTCGGCGGTGAGCGCGATTTCCACTCGCGGCGAGCCCGCTCAGCACTCGCGAGTACGAAAGCCACTCGCGTGAACCACTCACCACTGCGAGTTGCCACTCGCGGTGAACCCCACTCACCACGCACGTGAGTACTCGCGATGCGAGTTCCACTCGCGGTGCTCCCCACTCACCACTCGCGGTAAGCTCCACTCACACACTCGCGAGTGCGAGTTCCACTCGCAGCGAGCCCCGCTCACCACTCGCGAGTGCGAGCCACTCGCGGTGAACCCCACTCACCACGCGCGAGTGGTGACTCGCGGTGACTCCCCCACTCGAGTGAGACCACTCGCGAGTGAGTCCCTCAGTCCACTCACCGCGAGTGGTGAGTCAGCCCACTCGTTTTGGCGAGTGCGAGCCCCGCTCAGCACCGCGAGTCGAAAGCCACTCGCGGGGAACCCATCACCACTCGCGAGTGACTCGCGGTGACCCCACTCACCACTCGCGTAAGCGCCACTCACCACTCGCGAGTGCGGAGTTCCACTCGCGGCGAGCCCCGCTCACCTCTCGCGAGTGCGAGTTCCACTCGCGGTGAACCCCACTCACCACGCGCGAGTGCGAGTTCCACTCGCGGTGAGCTCCACTCAGCCTACTCGCGAGTCGCGGCGAGCCCCGCTCACTCAGTGCGCGAGTTCCACGAGTGATGGGGTCGCGGCGACAGCCCACTCACTCGCGTGTACGAAACTCGAACCACTCACCACTCCGAGTGCAAGTTCCACTCGCGGCGACTCGCGGTGAACCATCACCACTCGCGAGTAAGCTCACAAACCACTCGCGAGTGAGGTCCCCTCAGCGTGCCCCCACTCTCGCTCGCGACTCGCGTGAACCCACTCAACCAGCGAGCGCGTGCGATTGCGGTGAGCTCCACTCACAGAGTTCCAAGCCCGCGCTCACCACTCGCGGCGAGCTCCGCTGCACCACACGCACCACTCATGAGTGGCGAGTGAACGCACGCTTCTTGCGCGATGTGCGGGGCTTACCGCGGTGAGCATCACTCGCTGTTGGCATTCGTCGCAGGAGCCGCTTGCTGTGGTAATTGCTGCTGGCGATATCCACTCGTACGCACAGCCACTAGTTAATGGAACGACTGCCTTTAGCTTCGGGAATATGTGGCTACTCCCCTTTATAATTAAGGCACCGTGGAACCAACTCTCCAGTGACCTGTTGATTGAGGAATACGATTTGGATGGACGTCTGACGCCATAATGCGCTGATACTCTCACTGTCATGACTCGTTGAGGGGCTGTTGCGCACTCTCGCCGAATGATGTTTCTGGCTCGCAGCGTTTTGTGTTGAAATTAGTGTCGGTAACGTCGTCGCAATAAAGCGATTGCACTTCTCTACCGCTGAGCGCTGCGATGGAGGCATTAGGAAGCACCGTGGTCTAGTGCCGTAGTACTTGGTGTACATAATTGGCCGGCTTGCTGCAGCTGTCAAATGGCCGGCTGTTCTGAAGCGCAAATTGTGAGTGCCCGTAATCGTTTGAAAAGGTATCGCAGATTTTCACACAGATTCGCGTATTAGGATGGCAGGATGCGAAACGGTTCGGATGGGCGAGCGTGTTGTGGAAGCAGTAGCTCATTTTCGAGGCCTTAGCGCATTCAACGTATCAGTATTTGTCATTACTTGTTACGGCGGCGCTCTGTTATGATACTCGCTTTCACGCGGACTTGGCGTCACACATCCTTCTACGGCAGTTACGGTGCGTGCCTTGAGGCATGTGATTTGCTTCGGGTGTTTGACACACCTGAAAACTTCACCGCTGCTGTTTTATTGCAAACTTCACTAAAATGTTTACGTTTCGTTATGTTGCATGAATGTTGCATTGACTCATATACGCCGATGTGCGTACCTTCGCAAGCAAACGAAGTAAGCTCGCCTTAGCATCACCTCACATAGTATTTGCCATGATGACTCGCCGACTGCACCCCTTCGTTTTGTTCCCTGTCTCCCTCTGAAATTTGTGTATCCGTTCGTGCAGATTCACAAGACGTTATGTCTGACTCCTCATTCGCCTTACCGAATCGCGGAGTTCGAATCGTTACTGTTGCGCGCATTTTGTATATATTTCATATCTTCAGATCGCGAAAGGTAAGATACTTGCTGTTCGCGCTGCTCTGTTGTCATCGGCGGTCATTTACTATTACGCTTGTGAATTTGCCTGGCCAAGTTGAAATTGGGATCTGGGCCTCGCATATTGCTTTTTTCATTCTGGCTGTTCACAGTCGCCAACCAGCTAGTTATGAAGGCGAAATTGCTTCTGCTGCTTTATTTTTCGTATTTAGCGTTGTGGCCAGCCCAAACACTGTAGTCCCCGTCATGCTTGCTGCACTGATTCGCTGAAAAGGGCTTCGCAGTCTATAAAAAAAAGTTCCCCATATTTTGTGCCCCGTATGTAGATCGTTGTCCGCGTGCCGATGGCGTAGGGGTAGCTGTGACCCCTGAGTGGTGTGATGAATAGTAAGCGTTCTTGGCAGTCGGATAGCATAATTTGTGAGTGAGTGAGTGAATGAGTGCGTGCATGCGTGTGTGTGTGTTCACGTGAGTGCATCTGCATGCGTGCGAGTTCGTATACGTGTATACGTGTGTGCGTGCGCGCGTGTGTTCAAGTGCGTTGGTGTGTGTGTGTGTGCGTTTGTGTGCGTCTGCGCGTGTATGTGTTGCGTGCGGGTTCGTGCTGTGTGTGCGTGCGTGTGTGTGCATGACTGTGCTTGTGTGCGTGCGTGCGTGCGTGCGTGCGTGCGTGTGCGTACGTGTGCGTGTGTGTGTCCGATGACTTGTTCTCCCCGTTATTTCGTATAAACTTTCGACGTGAACTTGTCTCGGTGCCCGGTGCGGGCGAATGACGGTGTAGTTTAGGATCAAGCTGCGGTTTTGCTCTACGGCAGGCTGGCGCCGTTTAGGGAGGGGGACGGCGAGGGAGGCGGGCGCCAGGCAACTCGTCTCCATGAGGACGCCGGCGCTAAAGTCAAACGGTGCCGATTTGGCGCGACCACACGGCGCCGGCTTACCCCTGCCCAGCGCTCAAGGCCAAGCGCTCCAGTAGCCTTCCTCCACCTTGCTTGCCGTTTTCAATCTTCGTGGCGGTGTTGTGCTGGACACTCTCGCTATGCGCCCTTTTCACCTGAGATTACTCTTGAAATAAACCGTTTGGAGGGTTCTCCAGAGCAAATTTACTGCGCAATTTTAGTGGCGCGGATAGCGCGCTTCGAGATAGGAATATTTGCGCGCGCTAGCCAGTATTTTGACCGATGGCAACAGCTTTTCTTCCGAACTGAACTGTCTTTTATGTTTGCCACTGCTGTCAAAATTTTCAGTGTTTCTTTTCTTTTGTAGAATCTGAGAGAAATAGCATAGACAAAAAGTTATGAATGGCTTCAGGCAAATTTGCGAGTTGGTTCATTTCGTAAAGAGTCCAGTGACGATTACCGCTTTGAAAGTGACATATCAAGACATGTGCTTATAATAACCGAATACATACTTCGGAAAAATGGAGACCCCATTCCTGAGAAAGGTAAATTGTAGCTCAAATCAGTAAGTATTTCATGCCCGAAAATATCTGTACGTGCGTGTGAGTGGAGGAAGCGAGTGGTGATTGCGAGTGAGTGTGAGTGGCCATTGCAAGTGGTGAGTGCGAGTGCGAGGGAATGTAAGCGGTGAATGCGAGTGGTGAGCGTGAGCGCGGATGAGTGCGAGTGGTGAGCGCGAGCGAGTGTGAGTGCGAGTGGTGAGGACCAGTGGCGAGCGTGAGCGGGAGTGAGTGCGAATAGTGACGACATGTGGTGAGCGTGAACGGGAGTGAGTGCGAGTAGTGAGGCCCGAGGGGCGAGCGTGGGTGTGAGTGGTGGGGCGGAGGGGTGAGCGTGAGCGCGAGTAATGTGGACGAGTGGAGAGTGTGGGCGAGTGCGAGTGGTGAGGGTGGAGGGGTGAGCGTGAGTGCGCGTGTTGAGGGCGGAGTGGCGAGTGTGAGTGCGAGTGAGTGCGTTATGATAAATATATTTTTTGAGTGAGTGTGAGTGAGTGGCATCCAGTTTTGCCGAGCTATGGCCTTCCACGGGGTGAGGGCCATAACAACAGCCTCTGTTCAATAAATAAAGATTCCCTGTCTCTCTCTCTCTCTTAAAATAAAGCTAACTCGCGCTTTAAAATAATGTCATACCCCAGAAATGCAAATAGTAATAATAGTGGCAAAAAGAAAAAAAAACGTTCTTTATTCAAAAATAAGATCAGCTTACTTTTTGTGCGGATAACTTTGCGACAAGGTGCCCTCTCAGCATAAGTTTTGTTCATGTTTCAGCTGAAGTGTCGGAAGGCAGAAGTTACACTTGGATAAGTTTTGTGAATGTGGTCTCCCGAAGCCTCCTCTGGCGGTTTCTCAGAAAGACAATTCCGCCTTCGCATCCTCGTTTAAGGTGTGAAAATGTGGGTGCACGTTTCTCGGTACAGGCTCGATGATTTGGGATGATTTCGACATCCGTGTTGCCTCCCTCACTTCAAAGTGCAACGCCGAAGTCTTTTCCTTTGGTAGACGGGAGACAGAGAGGGGTGGGGCGAAGGAGGAGGGAGAGGAGGGGGGCGGGCGTTCAGTGCAGGTCGGTGCCTCCTTTTCACCGGCGCTGTGTGGCCCCCCTCGCCCACCCCTAAGACCGGCACTGGGGTTGGGTTGGGTCGGGTTAGGTTAGGTTAGGTTGGGGTAGGACCTGTCTTTATGGTTGGGTTAGATTAGGATTGGTTCAGTTAGGTGTTTGCTTTAAACGCATATGCGAATAGAGCATGCACGAGGAAGAATACATCTGTGCGAGAGACAGTAAAATACCGACTGCCGACAAAAACAATGCCGGCAGGATGGTCACGTGGTCGTGGCCAGCCAATGGTGGTAGTGTTGGCAACATTTCGCGCAGCCATTTTGCGCAGCCACAATATAGGCCGTTCCTGACTGATTGATTGATTGTAGGGTTTAACGCGCCGACGCAACGCAGGCGCTGAGGCGCGCCGTAGTGGAGGGCTCCGGATTAATTCTGACCACCTGGGGATCTTTAACGTGCGCCGAAATCTCGCACACACGCGGGTGTTTTTGCTTTTCGCCTCCATCGAAAAGCGGCCGCCGCGGCCGGGAATCGAACCCGCATCCTCGTGCTCAGCAGCGCAACGCCTTACCCACTGAGCCACCGTGGCGGGTATAGGCCGTTCCTAATTAGATACACCTTGATGGCGAAAATGAGAGGAAGTATGCTCATGAAAAACATGGGTTCACCTAATGGAACTGCTTTCTATATTTTTGAACACGCGCACAAATGTCTGCAGGTGCTGGTTCTCCGGTACGTGCTGGTCAAAGCGGGCAAGACTGCCAACTGGTACGCCCCGACTCACATCCAGGCACTCATGAGCTCGCTGCGCAAGGCCTTCCTGGACCTGCGGTACTCGGCCCAAGTCCACAAGGTGGTGATGGAAGTGATCGAACTGTGTGCCTCGGGATGGGAGCTGGATGCGACTCAGGAGGACTACTACTGCGGCCCCTAGGCTGGGTGTGGGGAACTTGGCAGCTTGAAAGGTGGCTGGCAGATCAATAAACGGCAGTGTTTGGTTGTCGCTGTCAAAGTCGTGATGTTTGAATGTGTGGCAATGTCCAAAGATTTCACTAGAATTGTATGCTGTAGACGTAACACTGCACACAAGGACAGGACAGTGAAAAAGCAGAGACAGGACGAGTGCAGACTCATACCTAGTTTATTGAAAACACACATAGTACATACCCCTACTAGCACGTGCACGCAAACATAGCCATCTTTATCACGCCAAAGACTGGTTTCAAAATTTGTATTAATTTCCATGCAAAGGTATGGACACATTTTTGTCACTCCTTTTTTGCTGTCCTGTCTTCGTGTAGAAGTTTTACAGTTAAATATGCAAAACCAAGTATCCCAATGGCATGCTTTGCCAGAATTGTATGCTTTGTGTGATGTTATAGATCTGTGGAAGCATTTCTGACTGGGGAGGGGCAGCAAGCTGGTAGCAGTTCACAAAACTAATTTGGGGATGCCGTGTTTGGGTAAAGCGGCAAGTGAGAAGCACTCAGTTCACGTGGTTTGCAAGGCTTCCATGAAAACACCTATTGTCTCTTGGGAGCCAATGTTCGCGAAGCATATAATCACTCAGTTGTTTATATAGTACCAACTATGGCTAATGATCTGTCTCTGTTTATATGAATTAAGTGAGCCTCCCGACCGAGTGGACGGGAGCTCTTTTCAATGCATACATGCATGGAAAAGAACCCTACTGATAGTGACTCTAACCAGCCCCAAAGTAGGGGTAGTAGTCAGATTTAAGTGCAGTTCATGTTTAAATTCATCAATGGACCCCTTTTGAGAATGTGTCTCATCAAAATGGAGTGCTGACTGTGTTACTTGTTCATTGGTGATTCACTGTCTTCGTAGAAACTGTCAGCAACCTCTTGCTGTCCGCTAAGAGTACTCCTTGCGTTGCCTTATTGTACTGCACTGAGCTTCGTCTAATTTGTCATGATTACAAGTGCCGGATGTAGTTTGCCATCCCATGCTATTTTTCTGTGAATTTAGGAGTTCCACCCGAGACTGCATGGCAACTAGCACAGAATAAGCTCGTTCTTCATTGAAATGACTCGAAGCTCTCACCTGTTCTTCTATTCTTACTTAGACCTGCGATATCTCAATCAATGCCAGAGAGTCGGCCATTAAGAGTTTCCAATTGTCGTTTTTATTTTTCTTGCCTTTTTCTGTTTTGTTTTGTGACTGCTCATGCTTATCGGTGCGCTTTTGTTCTGCACTGGCGCCCTTCGAGCCATCCTTCTGTACCAAATAACACTTAAAAGTGTGAAAATGTACGCTTTGCGCAACTGTTTGCCAATCGTACGTGTTTTAACTTGCAGCCATGTTTTAATGTATTTGCTGGCCTTTCCCCTCCCCCCTTATCTGATACCCTGAAACGCACCTTAAAAAAATGAGTCATGGCCTGGCATGTGGCACAAGGTGAAAATCTTAATCAGGAATAGCTTTTTGATGTTGTTGAAACAACAGCAACAGCTTGAAGGCATACACAAGAACAGTAAATGTGCTAGCTGCATAAGGCCGTGACACAAGCAATCGAAGACGCCAAAAGGAACTCAAAAGTTTTTCCCCTCTGTTCCTACGAACATTTGTTAAAAGCTAGTTGCGCATATATCTGCCTTACAAGGCAATTGCATAGGTAACACTTTTTGCTAGTGCTTGCAATGGAAGACCGCTACGATGGCACACAAAAAACAAACTATAACACCATAAGTATACGTATGTCAATTGATTTCATCATGCAGAAAGATGGCTTGTGGTGGGAAACACCATCCACTGCACACAATGAGGCAATGTACTGAGCATGAGCACACAATGAAACAACCAGAGAGGGAGAAAGAGAGAAAAGGCTTTATTGGACCCAAACGAGAAGTCTAGTTTTCTTCCATCTTGCGAGGGCTTGGCCAACCATGGTAGTCAGTGGACCTCCTTGCTATTGGAGCTGTGTATGGCGTCGTCGTTGTGTGTGTATGCTTGTGTGTGCATGGTGTGTTCCTCTGGCTTTTTAGTGATGTATATGGACACTTCCGCATGATTCTAAGAGGCAAGTCCAGCGAAGTTGGATCTCTGGTGGATTTGCTTTGTATATAATTAAGGACAGTGGCTCGACCTCTACGTCACAAACTATGGACACACATGATTGGTGCATGAGGCAATGACACTAATTATGGCCCAGCTTCGCCAATCACACGTTAGGCATTGCACAAATTAATATTGTCTGAGGGAGCGAGACCCAGCGCGTGGCGATCGAGGAGTACACATGCTTTGGGAAAGAGGCGGCGGCGCTGGAGAGGAGCATAAAGTGAGGCTGCAACCACATTCCCCCACCCTGTCTATGGCCATGCTTCACTGTGCATCACACAATGTGGGGAAGCTAGCTTAAGATAAACATGCACCGATCTCCTCAAAGTCGGCTTCACCTCTAACACAAATTACGTCCCAGCCGAAAAAAACCATTGGCCGACCTATTGGCGTTCCAATTAGGTCGGCCAATTGGTCGACCAATTGGTCGGCCAATAATGTTTTAGGCACCCATTGGCGTACCCATTGGCCGGCCAATTGGGCGACCCATTGGCCGTCCGAATTGGCCGCGACCTATTGGCCGACCCATTGGAACGCCAATAGGTCTTCCCATTGGCCGCCAACTTGTTGCACTTTTAGTTGGTTCATCCCACTGCCGCAGCCACTCCATCTGAGCTGCCGCTGCAGTGCGTTGGTTACCTGTATCACAAATACAAGAACTCTTGGAATGAATGAATATCTTTATTGCTCTGTTTGTATACACAGCATGCAGACAGTTCGTCGTTTAAGCAATTTTTCACAGGCCATTGTCCATGCCGTAGCTCCGCTCGCCGCAGGCTGGCTGGACCTTCACAAAGGTGAGTGGCAAAAGCGAACAATGGGTTAATTTATAATAACCGCAGTTTTCGCGCATTAAAACACCAAGGCACTGAAATGTTTGAGTGGCGTGAGCTCACCTCTTCAACAACGTCCCGTGCATGGCGAACTGCGTTGCGGGCGATGTCGTGAACCCGTCAATCGTAACTGAACATCCCTGAATATATTTAGGCAGACAAATTAATTCTTAATAACCCGCTCACGCTATGAGGAGTGAAAATGGCAAGGAAAAACTCAGCATATAAGCCAGTATACTCACATAAACATAGACAACGCTTCCTATCGGTGCGAGGCTTAGCGGCGTTCAGCGTAAAGATTCATCTTGAAAACAGACTGCTATGGGTGTGCGACATCAATCGTCGCCACTTCTCACACTCTTGCAGACCACCTTACATTTCCAATGCAGTCAGTCAGAGAAGACTGCGTGTGCAACCGACCAACACGCCTACAACCTACACCGCCAACACCACGTTGAATACCACTTATCCACTGTCCGTCTATGGATTGGATTCGATTGGATTGGATCGGGGTTTTATTTCAAAACAATTTTGCTACTCGTGTCGGAAAGTTTTCATTAGTGTTTGTTTGTTATGTTTTTTAAGGACTTTATCTTGAATTGCTGATTGTAATATCAAAATTAATTGCCTCATAAATATACATTTGTAAAGGTTGAAGTTTTGAACATTTCTGAAGGTTTCAAATTAAGAGTGAGAGAGAGAATTAAATTTCAGCCAATTGATGTCGTAATTGAATACTATCCAAATACTATCCAAAATGGCTCCCCGATTGGGTCATCATGTTGGAGCAGTCAGTAGTATTAACTTTATAGTTGGAGCCAATGGGTCCAATTGGGCCAACTGGCCATCCTAATCGAGCCAATGGGCCCAATTCGGATCGCTCCAATAGGTCCAATTGGTCCCATTGGGTTTCCATTTGGACCCATTGGGATTCCATTTGGACCCATTGGGTGGCAAATTGGACCAATTGGTCGGCCAATGGTTTTTTTCAGCTGGGCAAGACATTCTCGCATGTAAACCCATTCCGTATTGACAAAGATGTTGGCACATTTAGATGTGAAAAAAATTGCGCTGGCTAAGTACGCAAGCACGAAAAAGCGGGTGAAACGCACCACACACGCACACGGAACCACATCCGTATGCGTGCGCTCCGCGCCCGAGTACCCATGTTTTTTCTACTTTTAGTCAGCGTTTTCAGATTAGCCTAATCTAAAACGTTGCTTTTAGTGCACAGCACTTTAGGCGGCCGCTACTGTGGTTTGACATCGCCGCCGGCGTCGTATTAGAAAACACCGGAGGAAAGGGTGGCGGAAGTGTGAGCAGGACGCCGTCCTGCTCACATTTCGCCACCCTTTCCTCCGGTGTTTTCTAATACGACGCCGGCGGCGATGTCAAACCACAGTAGCGGCCGCCAAAGTGCTGTGCACTAAAAGCAACGTTTTAGATTAGGCTAATCTGAAAACGTTGACTAAAAGTAGAAAAAACATGGGTACTCGGGCGCGGAGCGCACGCATACGGATGTGGTTCCGTGTGCGTGTGTGGTGCGTTTCACCCGCTTTTTCGTGCTTGCGTACTTAGCCAGCGCAATTTTTTTCACATCTAAATGTGCCAACATCTTTGTCAATACGGAATGGGTTTACATGCGAGAATGTCTTGCATCTCGCTGCCGGAGTTGTGGAAAGAGCAATGACAGATGCCATAGCAGACGACGCGGTTGTCTCTCCACCAGATTCTCCACCCTTCAATGAGGAGGTGACAAGGAGCACTCAGCACCGCACGTCCCTAGGTAGGGTGCCACCATACCTAAACCTACGCAACCTGAAAACGCGTACGGCCGCGTCAACATGGAGGCGCGGGCGCACTTGTCTCGGCTCGTCACTAGGGAGGATTTTGGAATACAAAGGTCTACTTAGCGGTAGTGCCAGAAAAAGCGCAAAGCCGTGCGCGGGAAACCCAGTACCCGATTGAGCGCTGTAAAGGACGGCTGTGACAGTGCGGATGGTGACGCACAAATCGATTGAGGCCAATAACGGCTGCCCTGCGCCACATGCTCAAACGGTGCGTTGTATGGACGGCCGTGAGAGAGGCTCCTCCTCCCGCGCGCGAAAGGGGCGTCGAGTCCGGCCGGTGGCGCTACTGCTGGCTCCTGGCTGGCACGCGGGTCGCGTGTTTACGTGCGCCGGGCTAGTGAAGTGATGTTACGCCAGGTGACCAGATGGCCTCGACTGGCACAGACCACAGTGAGCAGCAAGTGAGAACAAATCGTTTATTGACCATCCGCAAGTTTACAGACGGCCAGGACATCATTTCATTCGATCGCTGCAATTGTACGTCGCTTTCGTGACAACATTTTTTTTTGCATAACAAAACTCGTTCACTTGCGCTAAGATTTCGAACGAAGGCACAAATGAAGATTGACGGCGAAACGGTTCCTTTGCACCGTCTTTCTCGCGGAGTGCATAACACTCACATTCTGTTTGAAGAATCGAATATGCTGGCCTCGACAGCTGCCTTCCGCTGCGGAATTTCCCACATTTGTCATTCCACAAGCACTCAATTCTCTTGTTTTGCCAGTCCTCTCAACAACTGATGGACGCAAAAAGCACATACCAGCAATAACAGTCACGAAATCCGAGTGGCTCCGCGCACATTGAAACGGTCGGCCGTTGCAGCGGTTTCATTTGGATGAATGGCGGCTTTGTGGTTGCGAATTCAGAAACGAGGTGGTGCACCAGTGGGCTGTTCGTAAAAAGTTGCGTCATTTTTGCTCAACAGATGTTTGATGCGGAACTTGTTAATAATATTTTTAACTAACACATTGTAAGCGAATGTGTGGGCTCTTTGAGTCACGGAATGAATGTTTTGTATTTCTCTACCAAAAGTAACATTTTGCCTGCGCCGTCTGGTGGCTTGATGGTCGAAAACAGTGCTGTAGGTTGGTCAAGGTTGGTCACGTGGGGCGTCGTTTTTTACGCCGCCTATAGGGAAGACAGGGAACGTCCAAGCTTGCGAGCCCTGGCTCCGTAGGGTGTATTGGAATACCAAGCGGCTACCTAGCGGAACTTTTTATAACTAGAGGCAAAGCCGTGCGCGGGAAACGGTACACGATTGAGCCGGCATTTTTGTAAAGGAGGCTGTGACAGTGCAAACATGGTGACGTAAAAATCGATTGGGCCAATGACGGCTGCATGCGCCACATGCTCAAACGGTGCGTTGTATGGACCTATCGCGAGAGAGGCTGCTGGTGACGTAGCCAATGCGTAGGGTTTGCCGCGTTGCGATGACTACGAGTGTGAGCCGTGAGCGCCGTCAATGGCCAGGTGACCGAAGCAACCGGTCCATTCGGATAGGCCTCGGTGAGTCCGCATTGCGATGGCTTTTTAAGGCTGTAAATCCTTTCTACTTGTTCCCATGTGTGCCGTACAGATCTAGTTAGGCGTCTATAATCTTTGCTAACATTAATTTTGAGGTAAAGAAAATTATTCGGAGGCAAGTAACGCACCGGTGTTTCAGTGCGTGCTGCGCTGCCTGTGATGTGCTGGCGTTGAATGGGGATGCGTTCATACGTTCTCAGAAGCGGCGTTGAGCTGGCTGCGAACCACGGCTTGACGACGGGCCGTTTTCGAGGACTGGAAGTTTTTCGCACGCTCGCGTTCACGAGCCGACGAAGTCCGAGCTAACGGTACCGCGTTCGGGTGGCGGTGACCTCTCCTTGCTCCCTTTAAATCACGTAATTTTTTTGTGCGCTTGTTTCGTATTCACCCCGTTACTTTCTTTTTCTTTTGCGAACAGTGTATTGCCACTTTGGGATGCACGAACAATAGTTCATCCGCGTAAATTGCCTGCATCATGTCAGGATACGTCCGGATCATGTCCAGACGTGCCGTGTATCGCCGAGTCAACGTGCGTTGTGCAACAGTTATACGGCGTATGCAGTTAGCCTGCGTTTCGTGTTCAGTGTATCGTGATCGGTTTTCCCCAGTGCCTTGGAAGTCGTGAGAACGTCACAGAAAAGCGCGTTTCTTGACGTAGACGTCGAGCTGATCACGCGCGACACTTGACACGTACGGGCAGCTGTAGAGCTCTCATTCGCAGTAAATGTAGACGAGAAAAAAAAAGGGGGGGGGGGGGCGGTAGGGGGGTTGACAGTTGTGCTGTTTCTCGGCGACTGGCCCAGCAATGTAACGTATGGTTTCCTTGGCTCGTGCTTACAAGCGCGTCTCTGCCATCCGATCCGGCAAATACGAGTTTTCATTCATTCGCGTGCGCCGCGCATGTTCCTACCGTTCTCCGAATTGCGCGGTGAGAGAGAGAAAAAAAGTAGGATTAACACGGGGAGAGGAGCATATCTCCGTAATGTCTCTGTGCTGGAACGGACTGGTCACGGGGCCAAACCCAGCGTCCTTCGAATGGACGGCGTTGTACTCGATCAGCCATCGGAGAGAGCGAAGGTGTCGCCGGTCGTGAGCGCACGTTTGGGAATCGTCAAGATCAAAAGGACAGCGTTCTCTCCGCTGGTTTCGCCAGGAGATAAACGCGAGGATGACGCGGTTTCTTGGCACGCGCCTTATCGTCGCGTTCTTATAGTGAATACTACTTCACGACTGGAGTGCCTGCGGTGAATTGTCACCTTGTCGAGCTCGAGTGGTGTGCGATCTACTCGCGTTTCTTTTGTCGGCTGGCCGTCTCTGTCACGGCGCGGCGTAAGCCAGCAGCGCCCCGATGCGCTTGCACTGGGGTGGGGCAGTTTGTCTTGCGTTTGAACAGAGCAAATTGTTTTCTCTGCAACGAGCAAAGGAGTTTCAACTGCTCTGTACGAATATTGCACGAGGGTGGAATTGTTATACCTCTGCATTTGCGTCGTCATAAATGTGCTCAAAACTCCTTGGTGTTAAGGCCCAGCAAGAAAAGATACTTGGATTATAATACATTCCGAAAAAAAAAAAAAAAAAGAAAGCTAAGAGGAACTATGGAAGCCTCTCAGAGGAAGATTCTCTGAAGACTGCTGCTGCGACAAAAAGTCATGAATAACTGAGTCGACAGATAGTAGCTAGAGCTTTGTTTCTGCAAACAGTACCAGTTTTTCAGTGCAACCGTGTCGGTTAGTGAGAAACCTGTGTGCAGCCGCGACATGACATCTGCGTGCCAAGTGTGGTCAGCGGTGGTCTTCAAAGTGGTCTTCAATTTAGTCTTCAAAGCAGCACCCAGTCCATGATCAGTCCATGATCCACGATCAGCAGACTGCTGATCAGTTTGCACCAGTTGAGCTTCACCCCTTCTGTGCTTTGAGCGAGCAGCACTCGTCTTAGCAGAAGTGTCCCTGAACTGTTTTGGACATCCGACCAGAATCGGTTCTCCTCTTGAGTGTTCAGGATGACAAGCGCTCGTCTATGGCATAGATTGCGTTTTGCCCACCAGATGAAAGCATGCTCTTGATGATTTTCTTTTCTCACGAAAGCATGGCATCCGGTGGCAGCAACAGAGGCATTGCTGGCCCTTCAACCCCCCAAAAATATCTATTTCATCTTCTTCATCCTGTTCTAATGAAGATTATTTCTACACCGATGTTTATCTTGGGTCTGGAAGGGAAGAAAACCGTGGTGATAATGCAAAAATGCCCGTGTGTATGAGATTTTGGTGTAAGTTAAAGATCCCCCGGTGGTCAAAATTAATCCGGAGTCCTCCACTACGGCGCGCCTCATTGCCTGTGTCGCGTCGGCGCATTTTATATATTTCCAGCTTCTTGGGGTCACTTATAATGGGGATGTTCCTTGGTTGCATTGCTTTTTTTGGTGTATTGATGACGGAGAAGGATTTAGCGCATGGTGATCCGTACGTAAGGAAGGTCACCTTTTAAGAGCGAAGCGGCTGCCGGCGTCTCATGTCGTCGTCGTCGTAAGCGTCGTCTCATGTAGTCACAGTACTAAAACACCGGGAAACTCGTTTATGCCTCGCACTAGAACAAACATGTACTAAAAAAATCACCTGGACACTCATTTACGCCTTGCCCTGGAGCACTCCGTAATGCGTACTAAAAAAACACCGGAAAACTCATTTACGCCTCGCGCTAGAGAGCTTCATGCTTCAAAAACAAGAGACCTTCACAGCAAAGCTGTATACCTCTACCCACCAACGGTTCCATCTCCGTTGGCAAAAACGCCAAGGCGCCAAGAATACACCTGTACACTGCATGCTTTGCCCCTCCCCAGGTTTCACGTTAGTGGAGATGGCTCAGGATTTTTCAGCCTGCACAACCGTACTTTTGCCCCTTTCTGTTGGGCATATATATGTGGGCGGAAATGTTCACCCTATCTCTTTTGCGCCGTTGTATCAGTGCGATCTGGCAGCCTGGTTGCAGGCACACTGAGGGTATCCACCCCCATTGCTGCCTCTGTCCTATCTGTGCCCTCCTTTCACTCCCAGTTTAAGCTGCTTGGATTTCCTTGGGAAAAAGTTGGCTCCATAAGCGGGGATTTCCATTCTCACAAGCAACAGCTTGCAACCAGCTGATTGGAGTTTTTGGGCCACTCCGCCGAAGGTCTGTGTGTATTTTTTCGAACACACATGAAAGCAGCAAACGCCTGGCCAAAAAAAAGCCCAGCAATGCTAGCAGTCGTCGCTGCAAGAGGCGAAGGCGTGTCCGCTGCTGTCACATTCATGCTGGGACCCTTGGCAGACGTGAGAGATGTGTTGACAGCTGACAGCTGGGCCCATGGCAGGAGGCTGTCGCTGCGATCATCTTACAACTCGGTGCAGTGTTCCAAATGCGCATTTATTGGCCATCATTCAGGCTGGGATGTCGACGCTGTTATTTGAGTCGGTGTTGTGACTCGTTTAAGTTCGCAGCTGGGATGGTAGCTACAGGGAGAAAGCATTGAATGGGGACATCTGTTGTCGACTCATTGACTCAGTTGGGTTGTCTAGTTCATATTTACTGTATACACATTAAGCTGGGCCACTTGGTTACCAAAGCACTGAAACTTGTTCGAACAGGGCAGTGAAGATGAGACAAAAGGAAGGGGTGGCTCATCTTATGTTGTCTCTTCCTTCTCGTCGCATCCTCACTGCCCTGTTTATTAGAGGAGCCATGTAGACAAAATGAGCATTGTTCAATTTTAAAGAACTAGCCTTCGGTAACTCATTTGGCTGTGTTGCAGCTGCGAAAGGTGTTTTTAGTGGAAAAAACTCAAAAAATATTGAGAAATTTCAAATTTTGCGCTGCAGTAATGTAATATATAGGGCAGGAGGGGCATCACCTGGGCGGCACTGAAAACATAGTTGTCAGTGTCTTAACGGCGCATTTTCGTTCAAGTGGTTTGATCGAATAGAACCGGAGCTCATGACAGGAGTGGCGCGCAAAAAATGGGACCAGAGAAGAGAGCACACAACGCAGCGTGAACCATTTTCAACTAGCTGTTACTCGGGAGTGGCCACCACGCTACCATGCCCCGTTCGCGCAGAACTGCCCCTTTTGCACGGCTCCTGCCGAAAATGCGGACACAGAACAATTACTGTGGACGTGCCCTTCATTGAAAGCATCCAGAACGAGACACGCTAGGCACAGGCCTCCACCCTGGCAGACCACCTGACCTTCATCGGTGGATATATGGGGACCCCACCACCACTCCCACCTTGCGTTTCTTCGCGAAGTGGAAGTTAACCTATACTTGCAACATAGTATAGGTTAACTGACGTCAACCTATACTTGCCAATGGGTACACTATCGCAATAAAAAAAAAGAAAGAAAAACTTAGCCCGTCTTTCCACTCTGAGACCAGAGGTCGCACTACAGTCGCCCGGCTTTCCACTGCTTCGTTAATTTTCTCTAATATCTCTATTATTTGTTTGCAGTTTGCGATATCGGTATCACTGTTATCGGGACAGAGCTGTCTTTTAAATGAAACGAACGCGTATTTTGTCTTCAGGGCTTTTTTAAGCATGTTTCACGTGTACTGCCTCCACACCTTCACTTCACTTTGTTCTGGGCCATGTCACAAGATTCCTGCGCACGATGTGCATGTTGCAAGCGGAGGGCGGAAATGACACATCAGTGCAAGCGGAGCCCGCTCTAGTTGCATGCAACCCAGGGAGGCTTTGACGCAGCCTTGCAGGCCCTCGTCGCGCGCAGCCACAGCTGCGGCAGCTGGCAGTTAGCCTCTTTGCCGAGGCCAGAGAACAGGCCCAGGGGGAGCAAAGGCCGGAAATGCAGAGCAGCGTTCTTGGAACCCAGCGAGTCGGCAGAGTGTTCTGCCAGGGTTCGCAGAAAGTGAAAAGGGTCACCACGTCTCCCAAATGTTGTACCAACTTCAAAAATAGGGGAAAAGTCCTGAAAAACACTTTTCAAGTGTTCTCGAAAGCCCCTTTGAGCATGCAAAGTTGCTCACCCTTGCACTGTATCCACACTGAATGTGGGTGCCACAAAATATGCGGCAATTTGTGAATAAGGGAAAACATAGCAAAACAAAAAATATATATATTTTTTCCAACAGAATATATATATATATTTCCAACAGGTTGTCAAAAACCCAGCTGCTGAATCTGCATCGAAACTACAGCCTGTAAACGCTGTAGTAGAATTTCTAGCCTGAGAGCCTGTTGCGCGATGTAAGTTATTATGTCTTATTGGTAGTATAATGCATAACGTGTGGCCTACCTTCTGTTGAGAGGTGTGGACTGTTTATGTGATTGTTGGTATTAAAACTAAAGTGTTTTTATGGCATTCTTCTTTCACTTACACTGTTAGAAGTGCAAATCTGCAGGTTGCTCAGTTTCACGCCAGGCAGTGGGCACATCATCTTAGTTTCATAGGGAAGCTTGGGATTCTGGGTTCCCGTGTATTGCAGAAGAAAAAACTGTAGTTGATTCCTCTGTCGTAGGAATCGGTAAAACACGAAAGTGAAACGTCCAGCGAAATCTGCAGCTGAGCATGATTTGCGGGTCGGCGGCTGTCTTGTGGGTGTGCTTGGCGAGCGACATCCTGCTGGCGGGTCGCTTCGGCAAAGGTGTACTGGCGTCATTTCCATGACGGATATGACGTCAGTGAAATCTTGGTGCATCCCAGCATAAAACAATTTCGTGTTCAAATACAAAACATGAAAACAAACAACCCTAAGT
Organism: Haemaphysalis longicornis; assembly: GCA_013339765.2. Lineage (NCBI taxonomy): Eukaryota > Metazoa > Arthropoda > Arachnida > Ixodida > Ixodidae > Haemaphysalis > Haemaphysalis longicornis. Next base: position 299 of record JABSTR010003486.1, on the reverse strand, counting down.
ATAACGTAGTCCTTAGTAATAAAGGTTGCTTCCCTGCAAGAAGACACGGTGTGCAGGAGTGCACCCTTTACAGGCCGCTTGCTTCGTTGTACTGGCATCATTTCCGTGATGGATATGACGCCAGTCAAATCTTTGTGTATTCGTGAATAAAACACTTTTGTGCTAAAACAGCGTCCAAACAGGCACACTGTGCTCTTTTGTTTTAAAACACCCACGGGTGGCACTCTAAAGACTCGTTGCAAATGACAAGAAAGCCAATAGTGGGGCTTGACTTGAAGTGCGCGTTTTCGTACCTGTGG
>JABSTR010003485.1:0-24505 GCA_013339765.2 Haemaphysalis longicornis | reverse complement strand
ACCCTTGGTTCTGCACGATTCTTATAGGAAGTTACTCTGGTGCGACGTTTGTAATCGGACAAAATAAAACGCACAACATGGTTCTACATGGTTTCGATGTTTTACCACCAGAGCTGTTTAGGCCGACACAAATCCGTCCGGCGTAGACAGAAGACCCGAGCGCATGTGAGCGCGTGCCTCGCGGCGACCGCCCGGCGTCCCCGGTGCAAGGTGCCGGGCACGACCTTCGCGCAGTGGCTTTAGCAACAACAACAACAAAAAAGAAATACTGAGCGCACGTGAGTGCGTGCCTCGCGGCGACCGTCCGGCATCGTCCAGGCTTGAGCATGGGCTTCCGCGCCGTGAGGAGGTCCCGCCTTCGTTGTCGTCGTCGTGTAGCAACCGGTGCGTCCCGGGTCCACGCGCTGAAGACGATGACGACGAATCTGTCGAGCCATCCCTTCACAATCTACACTTACGGACGGCCAACGGACCTGCTGACGAAGAAGTGGAGGTCTAGCGAGGCGAGGACGGGCTACAAGAGGATTTGCCGTACGTGTATGGCTGTGCCGTCGGAAGACGACGACGAAAGGGATAACGACGATTGCTCCTGAATGAAACACTGAACATACTTTAATGGCCATTGTTTTACAGTACCGTGCAAAATGGCTTCGCACTGCTGGGGTCCGGCTACTCCCTCTCTCCTGGGATCTGATGTTATTGTGGGGAGAAGCTAAGTCGACCCCCAGCTTTGCTGTTTCTCCAGCCTTGTACCAACAATTTGTTTTAATAACGTAGTCTTGATGGGGATATAGTATGGCTGACGCGTATTCTAGTTTAGGGCGCACTGGGTGATATAAGCCAGTCCGCGTAAGCTTTATGGGTTGTATTTTAAGTTACGTTTAAGGAACCCGAGGGATCGATTTGCTGGCGGGAGAATGACGTTAATGTGGTAATGCCATGACAGGTCAGACTGAAAATCAACGCCAAAATATTTATACGAGGTCGTAAGTTCAACTGACGTATTATTTAGAAAGTAAGCCGTTGGAATGCAAGAAGGTTTTTAGTAAAAGACAGTAACTTAGTTTTGGAAGTATTTATTGTCATTAGCCAGGTGCATCACCACGAAGTTAGAGAGTCAAGATCAGATTGTGGAGATGGACGATCATTATTAGAAGAAATAGTACGGTAAATAACGCAATGGTCAGCGAACAGCCTAACTCTAGAATTGAAAGAAGATGGTAATGGATTAATATTGAGACGAGGTAGACCCGGTTACAATTAGCTGTATTAATACTATTTACAAAAGGGGAAAATCTGATTCACAGGAAATGACCGTTTTAGCTCCTGCCGGGCGCCACACCGATCGTCATCCTTCACAATCGGCCAGATGCCGTGCAGGGGGATTTCTCGTCATAGCGGTGGCTTCACCACTTCGCTAAGGAAGGCTGCACCGTAACATAACCCCCGGCGGTGGAAGCGGCGTCCCGGCGTTTTCTATTCAGGAACCTAGAAAGTAGGGGTGTACGGTTTCAGTCGAGCGACATGGGCAATATCTGTGGGATCGACGGAAGACGATGACTGAATCGGGGTGATCTCGAACGTCACGGTGATCACCTGGCGTAACCCCTTGTAAGTGCCGGAAAGTAGTTTCGATGACAGACCCACGTGGCGGGGGGGGGACCAAAGAAGGAATAGGGAGCCTGGGGCATACTCCGCGGGACGGCGGCGCTTATCGTAAGCAGCCTTTTGGTTGGCTTGGGATTGGTTGATGCGGGTACTGGCAATCTGTCGTGTGTATAGTCAGCGCGGGCGATGGCGTCGGTCGCGTATTCCGTCACAGAAACCTTGGAAGAAGGAAGTAAGGTATCCAGCGGCAAGGAATGTTCCCTTCCGTACAAAAGAAAAAAATGGAGAATATGTGGCGGTGTCATGCCTTCACGAGTTGTCAGCAAACATCACAAACGGTAACATTATATCTCAGTCACGATGGTCCGGTGAAACATACATGGCTATCACGTTGGTGATGGTAGGATTAAGACGTTCAGTGAGCCCATTCGTTTGTGGATGGTAGGCAGTAGACAACTTGTGCCTAGTACCGCACGAGCGCAAGATGTCCTCGATAACTTGGTCTAAAAAGGACCGCCGTCTATCAGTGATGAGTTGGTGAGAAGCTCCATGGTGTAGAATGACGTCATGTAAAAGGAAGTCAGCAACTTTGGTAGCACAACATGTTTGAAGGGCCCGGGTGATGGCAAAGCGGGTTGCATAGTCAGTGGCAATGACAACCCACTTGTTTCCCAAAGTGGAAGTAGGAAAACGTCCGAGCAAATCTAGGCGGACATGGTAAAATAGTTCAATGGGGACGTCGATGGGCTCCCGGAGGCCGGCTGGGGCCACGATAGGGGTATTCCGTCGTTGGCAGGGATCACATGAGGTGACATACCACTTCACCGATCGGTACCTGTTCGGCCAGAAGAACCGGCGGCGGACGCGTTCGTAGGCCCGCCCAATGCCTATAGATGACCCGCAGTTGGTTCGTCATGAATTTTCTGGAGGACGGACAATCCCATGTGTTCAGGAATGACAAGCATGAGCTTGGGGCCTTTCTGTACGAAGATTTTGACGGTATAAAGTCCCGTACTTGTGGAGATAAAGACGAAGTGAAGCATCCTGCAGGGGAGAGTGTAGGCGTTCAATTATATGCCGCAAGCGTTCACCGCGTCGTTGTTCGACCCCGATGTTGAGCAGGCCTGAGGTGGAGCAGACTGGTCTTCTATCTCCTGTCCATCTGGGCTGTCGACGGGGATTGCGCGGCAAGGAGTCGGTGCCCTGGTGCAACCGCCCGGACTTATGAACAACAGTAAAGGAGTAATCTTGAGCCTTCCAGTTGAGTCCTTCAATGATGACAGCCAGCAGAGGACATGGTGGTCTGTGGCCACAGAAAAGGGCCGTCCATAAAGACACGGTCGGAACTTGGTCACAGCCCATACCAGTGCCAAGTCCTTACGTTCAGTAATTCAGTAGTTGCGCTCGGCTGGAGACGGCTTGCATAAGCGATCACGCGATCTTGGCCGTGTTGGCGTTGCGCCAGAACCGCTTTGATCCCATGGCCCTCGCATCCTTGGGAACTTCTGGAAGTATCGAAATGGCAAAGGATGGGAGGCGTTGTCAATCGAGGTTTTAGGGTCGAAAAGGCACGTTATTGATCAGGCCCCCAGGAAAACGGCACATTCTTCATAACAAGCTGTGTTAAAGGGCTTGCGATTTCGGCGAAACCTTGAATAAAGCGTCGAAAGTACATGAAGCCTCGACGGTGTCTTTTGGAAGCATCTTATCCACCTTCTCTTGAATGATCTGTCATTCAACGGCGGAAACACGATGTAGCCGCCGGTGGAGGACGCTCGCGTCGGCAGTGTTGATTCGGCGTTTTACCATGGTGGTTTCGCCTAAAGGACGGTCGTCGAAGTCCAAAATATCTCGACATGGGCTCAAAAGTGTCGAAAGGTCGTCCGTTCGCGCTGGTGTTAGATCAGGACCGATCATATTAACAAATTCATCACATTTGGTTTCGTCGTGCGGTGTATCACTCAGAAAAGCGTGTGCTTATGAGTCGTTAAGGTCAGAATGTGGCAGTGGTCCAGGGAAAGCAAGGTCGCCAAGGACATTCCTTCGGGGACGACTTGTGGGGAAGATCCAAAATTCAAAAGCAGAAGGGTGGCGTGTATGTTTGTGACCGTAATAAGGGAATGAGGGAGGGTCACCTGACGTAATAGCAGAACGTTAGTGATCGGGGCAAGACGTACGAACCATTGGGTACGGCAGGAGTAGAAAAAAATAACTTATGTGACAGTTTTTGTGGCAAACGGGTGAACTTCTCCGACCGAAGGCGGCATTCTACTTTACCAGTGATATGGGGAGGAATTGGCAGTCCAAGTCGAACTTCACCTCTGCAGCAGTCGGTGAGCGCAGAAGTTTCCGCAAGGAAGTCGAGTCCAAGGATGATGTCGTGAGGGCATTGCGGTAGGACATGAACTAACACAGGGATCTGGTGATTTGCGGTGGTGACACGGGCGGTGCACGTAACAAGAATGGGTGGCGTGCCCCCATAAGCTACGCACACTACACAGGAAGGGGAAGCAGTGCGGATTTTTCGAGCCGCCAGGAAAGGCCAGAAATAATTACAGAAATTCGCGCACCAGTCTCCACTAACGCCTGAACGCATACACCATCGACGGTTATCTCTAGAAGGTTAGGACGTGGCGAAGAAGTCGAAAGAGGATTTTCGGGCCGGATCGTCAATGCAGCGCCACCTCTAAGCGCGGCATCGTCTATTTTCTCTTGAATGCGGCGTCCAGGATAGGGGGAGAACAGAAACGGCGGGGCTGGGGCGATGGCGACAGGCGAAGGCTAGGGGACGGAGAGCGACTGGGGCGTTCAATAGGTTGCTCGGCAGGCGGGCGGGAGTCCATGGGGTCCTGGCTCGGCGAGGGAAAAAAAGCCCGGGTCGTCGATGGGCGTTTGTTATGAAAGCTGGAACGGGGTCGTGGTGGCCAGCGGCTTGAACAGTAGCTAGAAACATGACCGACGCCGTTACAGGTGAAGCAAATGGGTTTGTCGTCAGGTGTACGCCATTCATCGAGGTTGCGATATCGAGGATGCATGTACTGGGCACGGATAGCACTGGTGGCCGGAAGATCGTGGGTGCAAGGGTGACTTACGAAGCACAACGAAACCGAGGCCGCGACTATCAAGCACCTGGCGTACTACGGTCTGGATCAGGGATATCGAGGGCGTGACGGGGTCTGCTGGGGAAATGAAGGTTGGCGGAGCAATCGCTTCCAGCTCCCGGCGTAAAATGCGTTCCACATTTTCGGGCGAAGGAGTGTTGTGCGGAGGAGGTGGTGAGCTCTCGCAGGACGATCTGGCTGCTGTGTTGGGGAGCCTGGTGAAGTTTTGTACAATGCGGCGGCATTTGGCCTCCTCGAAGCGTCGGCACTCAGCAAGGATTTCATCCACGGTCAAGCAGTTCTTGACAACAAGCAAGTTAAAGGCGTCGTCGGAAATGCCTTTTAAGATGTGGCCGATCTTGTCGGACTCGGACATTGTGGGGGGGGTCGAGCTTGGCGCAAAGGGAAAGGACATCTTGGATGTATGCTTAATACGGCTCCTTGGCCGTCTGAGCACGTGGGGAAAGCTCTTGCTTGGCAGCGAGCTGACGTCCGAGGGGCTTCCGAAACACCCTCTTCTGCCTCTCTTTGCAGATCTCCCAGCTAGTGAGCTTATGTTCATAGGTACATGTCACGTGAGGGCCGTCCCCTTGAGGTGGAACACGATGTTGGCCAGCATGATCGTGGGATCCCAGTTGTTATGGCTACTTACGCGCTCATACAGTGTGAGCCAGTAGTCCACGTCGACGTCGGCCGGTGCTGTAGGGAAATATAGTCCCGGGGGTGGGACAACACAATCGACGGTAGCATGGCCGGTTGATGGGGCTGCCCAGAATTGGTAGGCATGGTGTCCTGAGAGGCCTGGCGTCTGCTTCGAAGCTCCGTCGCCTCACGGGATCGTTGTAGCCCCACCACCAAGATGAGACGAGGTAGACGCGGTTAGAATTAGCAGTATTTACATTATTTACAAAAAGGGAAAATCGCAGACCCAACAGATGACCGTTTTAGCTCCTGCCGGGCACCACACTAATCGTCGTCTTTCTCGTTCCTCCCATACGCCGCGCAGGAGGATTTCTCGTCATAGCAGTGGCTTCACCATTTCGCCAATGAAGGCTGCACCGTAACAATATATATATTCGAAAAAGCAATGAACTAAGCGCACTTCTTGGAGGAACTCCAGATGACACTTCAACTAAAGGAGAGTTAAAGTTATTTGCCCGACGTAAATTGTTGTCTATCGGAAGGAAATGTTAGTACCCACGCGAGGACAAGTGGGTGAATCTATAGCTTCCTAAGTTTTAGTAACAGCCGGTAGCGAGGAACCCGAACGAATGCTTTTGGAAAGTCGAGGATATGGCGTCCATTTGCACAACGGCGTCCAGTGATGAATGAATTCGGGAGTAAATCCTGCATGTTGTGTTTCGCATGAATAGCCCTGCAGAAACCGGGCCAGTATTTGAAGATGGCATTGTGTTTCTCTAAGTAAGTAATTACTTGTGAGTGTAAGATGTGTTCGAAAAGTTTGCAGATAGTAATTGTTAAAGAAATGGGTCTGTAGTTGAGCGGAGATGACCGATCACCAGATTTAAAAAAATACTGCCACTACTTTTGCTATTAGCCAATCCACTGGAATGGGGCCAAAGATAATGCTAACGAAAAGATTGCTGCCAAGCACCGATGAATTCCAGAATAAATGTTTTTGAGTATTTCGCTGTTGAAGCCATTATGATCCGAAGCAGACGTTTTCTATTTTCCAGGATAAATTACAACACCAGCTTCGTCAATTATTACTTCAGACATATTAATTCCGGAGACTACATCAATTAGTAGCGAAAGACGTTTGGAATTTTGTTGTTTGTGAGTTTTTTTCCTTTTCCTCAATGATATAAATTTATACCATTATAGATGAAGTGCCTCTACTTCGCTAATTATGATTTTTGTCGAAGACTTATAAGTGCAGTACCGAGTTGGTCCATCTACACTGTTTTTGATACGTTCTTGCAACGTTATTTTGCGGGGTTTTTTTATTCTTAGACTTTGGGGGATATGTATAAGATGGATATTTTTTACTTTTTCAGATTTTTGTGCTTTTTTATGCTTGTTATTTTTTGGCTTTTCAAAATTCTGCCCGACGAATTATCTCCATTTACGCTATTACAACAATGAAAGCTGTTACCTCCACCAAACCTGGTTTCTTGCGGAAATGCCGGGCGTTACACGGCTTGTCATTTTGGCTATTTTTACTCGTATTTTGAACGTTCTTTCGATGACTTTGTTTCTTCTTCGGTTTAGGGGGGAAATGCACAAGGTGCATTTTTTTTTATTTTGTGAGATGATTTTAGTGAAAATTTTAGTTTTTCTTATTTTTTGGTTTCTTCAAAATTTTGTCCGACCAGCTATCTCCATTTATGCCATTCGAACGATTAAAGTGTTAGTTCGAGAAAATCTGCAGTTGTGTGGAAATGCAGGGCTACATGATCCTTGCTGCGCGAGTACTCGGCAAAGAATACTATGCATTAAATCATATTGTCCTCTTTCGAGGCCCGCAAATGTTGCCGTCGAACCAACCGCTCGTGCGTGGCTCGCACGCGTTTTTAAAAAGCGGTACCGCCGCCCCAAGTATGGACGATTATTGCCGACCAGCGATATATCCAGGAAAGACGTCGCGCATGGCAGACGATTTAAGCACTTCCGGTGCAAGTTGCACGGTGTAGCCAGTTGCGGCGGCACTTGCCTTAAAGTTTCGCTATTCTCTACCTTATTTCAAGAAAGGCTGCGCGTAAGAGTCGTATATTCGTGTTCTCGGTTTGCTAATTCACTGGTATTTTGGCTTCAGTGTCTGTTTAAGCTTTTATTCGGCTGTAGAATACTCAACAATAGATCACATCCATGTCGTCAAACAAGTAATAGAAAGATCCGCAGAGTACACTAAACCCATTTGCATGACATTTATAGGCCATGAAGAACCTATTGATTCAGTACTCACCGCAACAGTGGTGGAATCTTTATAATACGAGGAGATAGGGGAGACCTACATGAGACTTCTACACTATATATATAAGGGATATACGGGCAGGCTATTCCTTCACAAGTAAAGCAACAAATTCCGGATCCTAAAGGGAAGAAAACAGGCAGATACAATTTCCTCAAAACTCTTCACAGCATGTATGGAGAAGGTACTTAGGAAGCTTGACTGGAAAAGCGCAGGATTACGGATAAACGGAGAATAATTGAGTCATCCGAGGTTTGTAGATGACATATTCTTGCTAAGTGAGTCCGCAGCGAAAATGCGAAAATCCTTGCAGAACTACAATGAGAAAGCATGGCCGTGGGGCTAAAAATAAATACCAATAAATCTAAAGTAATGATGAATAAAACATGCCGAAAGCGCCCTCTTCAGCATAAGTAACGAAAGGCTAGAACAAGTAGACAACATAACTACTTTGGCCAGACGGTCAGTGCTGACCCCAAGCACAAGATAGAAATATGGCGCAGAATAGGTATAGGCTGGGGTGCACTCGGCAAGCACTCCCAGATAATAAAAAAAAATACACTACCTCTATCCCTCAAAACTAGAATATACAACCAATGCATCTTGCCGGTGATGACATATGGAGCGCAAAGTTGGCGCTTGGAAACTGGAAAGCAAAGTTAGGTCGGCTGAACGGGCCATGGAACAAAAAAAGATAAGACTAAAACTTAGGGAGACGAAACAAGCCTCCTGGATAAGGGAACAAACTTGAGTAGATGAAATCATAGTTAAAATAAATAAAAAGGAATGAACTTGGGGTTGACATGTAGTGAAAAAAAGACAACCGGTGGACACCCAGGGTAATGAAGCCAATACCGAGAGGCGGGTCTACAAGTAGGGGAAGGCCAATAACTCGATGGAGGTACGAAATAAGAAAATTTGGAGGCAAATAATGGACTCAAGCAGCGCAGGGAAGGAGTGGTTGGAGGTCGATGGGAGAGACCGTCGTCCTGCGGTGGAACTAAGTAGGCTGTGGTTGTTGTTGTTGTTGTTGATGATGATGATGATGATGATGATCTTACTTGGGAGTTACTGCGAACATTTTTTGTTTCGTTTGGAACTTTGAAATTGATACTGTTCAACTACGCAGCTGCCAATGACAATAGCAGTCTTTGTACTACATAGCACGTTGTGCTGATATCGTTTTCTTGTCATTTTAAAATTAAGGCGCTCGTGGGCGAGCAAGTGATGGAAAAGAAAATTGATCGCCCATCATCGACCCGCACATACTTTATTTGTACTGTGAGAAAAAAAAAATTGGCGCAGCTTGCACTAGTGGTGCAAGGCTGGAGAAACAGCAGAGCTGGGGGTCGACCTAGCTCATCCCCCCACTGACAGCGGATCCCACGACAGAGTGAGCGGTCGGACCCCAGCAGCGCAAAGCCGTTTTGGGCGGCACTGTAAAGCAAAGGCGATTAAAGTATGTACAGTGTTTTATTTGTTTTATTCAGTAGCAATCGTCGCCATCCCGTTCGCCGTCGTCTTCCGACGCCACAGCCGCGTACTGCAAGTCCTCTTGTCCCCCCCACAATTGCAGCACTCATCAGTGTAGACCTCCAATTCTTCATCAGCTGGTCCGGTGGCCGTCTCCTCGTGTAGATTGTGAAGAGATGGCTTCACAGAAGCGTCGTCATCGCCTTCGGCGCGGCGGACTCGCGGCGCGCCGATCGCTACACGACGACGGCGACGAAGGCGGGAGCGCCTCATGCGGCGTAAGCCCTCGAGCAAGCCTGGACGACCCCGGGCGGTCACGTGCGTTCGGACGACCCGGGACGACCCCGGACAACCCTGGACGACCCCGGGCTTACGTGCGCTCGGGGTTTTCTGTCTATGCCGGACGGAGTTTCGTCGGCCTAAACAGCTCAGCTGTTAAAATTCATGCTTACACTATAGCACAAAGTGGGTTGCTGAAGCGTGAGGCTGTTCATCCATGCTGCTTCCTGCCTGCCTGCCGTCCTTTAACGTATGCCGTGGTGATTACCTATCTGGCTCTGAATTTGACTGATTGTGTGGTTTGACGCACCGAAGATACACCAGGGCGATTGGGCGCGCCGTAGTGGAGGGCTCTGGATTGATTTTGACTGACTGGGGATCTTTAACAAGCGCCGAAATCTTGACACACGGGCGTTTTCGCTTTTCGCCTCCGTGGGAAAAGAAGTCACCGCGGCGGGTATCGAACCCAGGTGCTTGGGCTCAGCAGCACAACGCCTTAGCCACTAACGCACCGTGGCGAGGTGGATCACTATCTAAACAATGAGGTTAATGTTTAGGTAAGGTCGGAGAGGTGACGCCATTTTTCCACACGTAATGGCAGGTGTACACTTCGCGAAACGTAATAACTGCAAACGCAAAATAATTCCGACGTATTTTAAGTAAGTACAGGGCGCGCTAATAGCTACGAAGCCCTCCACTACATCAATCTTTTAGCATAAAATGGGTAGTCAAGTACAAAACGTTTGGTACTTTGCACTCGGCGTCGTTGCGTTTATTCCTGGCATCGGAATTCCTAGCGATGGAACTGCTTGCAATTAGCGCTCTGCTAACTCTATAGACATTATTGCTGAGCTTCGACTGCAAGTAGACGCTCACGAGCATAGTTTTCCCTCGTAAAAGAAACGAAAACCAACCGCCCTGGCCGCGGCAGGAGGCTGAGTGCTGTAACGACGCCTCCGCTTCTGGGAAAAGTATCAAGTTTCTTTATGTTCGCAACCCCCAAATGTCTTCGGTCTCTAATGTACGAGTTCATGGTCGTCTGTAGAAGAGAAATAATAGGAGAACAGGGCTTATGTTGCTGCGTAGAAGAAGCAAATTTCGACGCTGCTGACTACTTCAACAATAGTGTTGCTTGATGGCACTGGAAAATGCAGCCGGGTGTTACGGCTGTTGAGGTATTATCATTGCTTTTGTACGAAAGGCATTTATGTCCCGCTAATGAAAGCTTAATGCGAAGCGCTTACGTGTAGTGGGCGCTTATGATTTGCCGTAGTGGTCGTTGTTGTTGACGTTTGTCGGCCGCTATAAAGGTGTGTATTCACTACACTTAGTGAGTAAGGTCAGCGATTTTTTACGAACACCTGCCTCACTGTCTCATGTACGCGGAGTCTTTCATTTGCCTGTACTGTCGCTCGCGAGATCTAGGTGCGTGACACTTGGTATTATAACGTGAACAAGAGGTGTTTGTCTATCGCACATCGTCACTCCATGCCGCGAGCCATCACTTCACTTAAACACGGCGCTTTTTTGTTACTTTTAAAACTAAAATTTGTTCCTATGCAGTATATAAAAGATTATGTGTCGGCAGCTCCGTTTGTTTCCAAATTATGAAACTGTGAACAGACATATACGGCAGATGGCATAGCAGCGACGACATTGCATGGGGGAGTAACTGATCGGATTTTTGTCCTCCCGTTGCTCTCTAAATCGACGGGGGCGAATATTTACTCCGCGAATTATGCACGCGGCACGTACGCTCCCGCAGTTACTCCCCTTGGGGAGCTACGGTCGCTCGCGAGGACGAACGGCTGTAGTTACTCCTTTTTTCGTCCTTTCTGGCTAAGAGTGTATAGCTTCAGCGCTATGCGGCCAGAATGGTTTCAGTTGTAAACTCAGCTACAGAAAAATAGGAGAACTGAGTAAAGGCGGCCCGGTTCCGCCAGTTCTCAAAGGCATCACAAACTTGGCATGTAAACATCCATTAGGCTGATTACGAGAAGACAGCGCGGTTTACACACGGACACAAGGAAGAATACTTGACACACAGGAGCGCTGTCTTCTCGTAATCATGTTAAACCAACACGCCCAGATAGCCACGATAGTGCATTTCATCCATTAGGCCATTGGAGCGATCGAGTTCATAGGGTCCCGACCTCCCTGTGAGTGATGAGCTTCTTCTCGGCGAACTTCTTGGGAAGCGAGTAGAGCAGCTTGTCCCAGAAGCTCGGTTCACCCCAGCGAAGGTAGTTGGCGGCACGCACGTTCATGCGCAGGTCTTTGTCCATCGCGTCCGGGGCCACCTCTTCTACGAGCACGATCACCAGCCGGTTGATGTGGTATTCGAGGGTGCGCTGGTACGCCAACCGCAATTCCAAGCGGCACCATTCACTCTCCACAAAGTTCCTGCACCCAGAGCACAACCCCGTTACCGCTGGCCAGAGGCGCATGCTGGAAGAATCCGAGATAATAGTGGAATCACGTGGATCCACCAAATATTCTGGCCATGAACACAATTGCTGGTACCTTTATATATAGTAAGAACGGCGAATAATAACAGCTCTCATCGAAACGCGATATAAACACACTCAGATAAGCACACGCCAAATCGGCCCAGCCGGCGGGGTTAATTTTGAAATAAAAAATCAAATTATTTGCTAGACAGGGGATAAAGAATGTTCGAAAAGAAGACCTTCAGAATTCATCGAGCCCTAAGTTACGAAGTTGAAAAGCTCTAAATAAGTTCAGCGCTATGTCGCAACCGCCGTGCCCAGGCTAAGCTAGGATCACAGAGGTGGTTAGAGGTGACCCAGCTAACATCGCTAAAATTTCAATAACTCGACAATCCGTGGGTGCACAAATAAGTACAACCACTTGCTGTGACCGACCGAGCAATCGCGACCCAGATATGTAATCAAATTTTATGTAGAAAATATGGAAATAGAGCTTTTGAAACCCTGTTGTGGTCCCAAGGCTTCCCGTCTTACGAGAGCACAGGGTTGCCTAACCATCGCGCAGCCCTGCCACAAGGCCACTTTTGTTGCGACAAATGGTTTTTCGGCCTATAATTGTGTTAAAATGGCGAGGAAGGAGGATAATATAGATTCAGCGGCCCTTTTGACCCGGTGAGCTTCAAGCTAGCCATTATTCGTAGCTATGCAGCCGCCGCCGCTGTTGCTCCGGCAGCTGCGGCGACCGTTATCGCGCATGCGCGCCTGAAGTCGCGCCGGGAAGAGGCAGAGTGGGAGAAACAGGGAGAGGAGGAGTGTTTTGTTCGCCCAGCACCGCTGCGACTTGGAGCGGGTAAATCAAAGAGGAACTAGCAAAAAGTCACCTCGGACTGCTATGCATTTGAGCCCTGGCGAGCACTGGCTCGCTTTTCCGACGGCCAGACGTCAGTGATCTCTCATCAGCAAGCTAGCGCCTCAGCTTATTACTTCAGAACCACGCGTAAACAAAGCAAAACAGGAAACGCTGGCTCAATATCACTGCACGCGTGCGCGATAACGTCGCCCGTGGGAAGCTTTTCTCGCCTTCTCTCCCTTTTTTGTCTGGCTCTGTTCCGTACCCATGCAGGTATGGAGTGCTGTCTTCTCCGGAAGCAACCATCATCCCAGATACCGAAGAGGCTACACTAGAAAGGTTCAACCACGCTAGGAAGGCTCTTAGGGACACAAACAGCCCTCCCTCACCAGAGGAGGATCTGGCCACCCTGGTATAGTAGATGGCCGCCATCTGCCATAACCGACTAGCTCACGACTCGGCCCTCAGACCGCAGCAGCTGTAGAGCACTTGTCAAAACAACTCTTCAAAACAAATTCGCGCTTCTAGGCGAGCACAACGAGGTCAGTCTAGACAGGCTAAATGGCAACCTAACATCGGCACTCAGTGAATCAGCAGAAGCTGTGGGAGAAGCCATATGTGGAGAAAAAGCTAAGAAAATGAAGGAAGGAATGAAGGAAAACGAAGGAAAACGAAGGAAAACGAAAAAAAACTAAGAAAACGATGGAACAAATTCGCAAACCTAACAACATGAAAGTGTCAAGTACGGTGGATCGGAGTGCATTAGCCGAGCTGTCAAAACTGATTAACAGAAATAAAAGAAAATACATTCTTGCATATATAACATGGCGGTGATCGAGGAAACGCTGCAAATAGGAGGAAGCTTGAAAAAAACTAAGAGAAAGCTAGCCATCGACAAAGGCCGGATGTACGCACTCAGAGGCGAGCACGGTAACATAATGCACAACTTGGACGAGATAGTAAAGGTAGCAGAACGATTCTACAGTATGTTGTATCCCAGCGACGTTACATACACTAGGGGAAAATACTGAAAATACAAGCTTAACTTGCGATATCCAACTAGTAACTAGAGAGGAGATAGGAAAGCCTCTCAAAGTACTGAAAAGAGGAAAAGCTGCACGTGACGACGGCATAGCCGTAGATCCTTTGAAGGAGGGAAAAAATATTGTACTGGGAAAGCTTGCTGTTCTATTTTCGGAATGCTTGAGGACTCAAAGTGGCCTGGGAAAATCCTAGCATTATTCTCATTTATAAGAAGCGAGATCCCAAGGACCTCAAGAATTACAGACCCATCAGCCTACTCTCTGTTTTGTACAAGCTTTTTACCAAAGTTATAGTTAGCGGCATCGGTGACAGTCCGGATTTCCAACAAGCTAGAGAGCAGGCTAGGTTTAGGGAAGGGTACCCAACGATGGATCACATTCATGTTGTCAATCAAGTGATAGAAAAATCTGCAGAATACACTAAACCCCTTTACATGGCATTTATAGATTACGAGAAAAAAAGCGTTCGATTCCGTACTCACCGCAACCGTTTTAGAAGCACTGAAAGACTACGAAATAGAGGAAACCTACACAAGACTTCGAGAAGATATATATAAGGGATGCACGGGCAGGATAACCCCCCACAAGCACAACGATAAATATCCCACCCGAAAGGGAGTAAGACAGGGAGTTACCATATCTCCAAAACTATTCACAGAATTTCTGGAGGGGGTATTTAGAATGTTTGACTGGGAAAAAATTGGATGAAGGATAAACTGGGAATACTTGAGCCATTTGAGGTTTGCGGACGACAAAGTATTGCTGAGTGAGACGGCAGAACACCTGCAAACAATGCTTGAGGAACTACATTCAGAAAGCCTGGCCGTGGGGCTAGAAATAAAAATGAATAAATCTAAAGTAATGAGGAATAAGCATGCCAAAAACATCCTCTATAGCTTAGGAAACGAAACGCTAGAAGAAGTAAAAGAATACAACTACCTCGTACAGATGGTTAGTGCTGACCCCAACTACGCGAGAGATACTTGGCGCAGAATATGCATGGGTTGGAGAGCACTCGACAAGCACTCCCAAATAACGAGAAATAACCTACCTCTGTCAATACAAATAAAAATTTACAAGTGCATACTGCCGGTTATGACATTTATGAGCTCAAACTTGGCACCTTACTAAATAACTAGAAAGGGAACGTAGGGCGGCTCAACGTGCTATGAAACGAATAATTTTAGGAGTAACACTCCGGAACAGGAAACGAGCTACCTGGTTCAGAGGACAAACTAGAGTAGAAGATACCGTAGTTCAAATATGGAAAAAGTTATGGACTTAGGCTGTCCATGTAGTCAGACGAACCGACCACCGGTGGGCAGTTAGGGTAACAGAGTGGATAGCAAGATTATGATCTAGAAGAAGGGGAAGGCCATTAATCCGATGGAAGGATGAAATAAGGGAATTCGGGGGTAAACTGTGGACTCGAGCGGCGCAGGACAGGAGCAGTTGGAGGTCAAAATGGGAGAGGCCTCCGTACTGCAGTGGACCTGATTAGGCTGGTGGTGATGATTATTATGATTATGATTATGTGCCTAAAGATCCTGCTGCTTTCATTGTGAAGTAGCCACCAACTTGCCCACAAACAAAAGTTTCTTGAGTCCATTGGTACCTTTTGTCTGAGGAGCTGTACAGTGGAATCCCACGATGACTGTGTACATCCGGGAAATCGGATTTTCTTGGACTGGTCAAAAATGTGAGACAAAGACTGAGCAGCGGTTGCTTTGTTTTATAGAGACGAAAAACAAGAAGCAGTGCTTGTATTTCTGAGAATTCAGCACCTGTTAGATATTATATGTTGATCTAAAATAATCCGTAGGTCTGCTCTACGGCATTCCTTATGGCCAATTCCGATTCGAGGCCAGAAACATCAAAGGCTTCCCGCATTTGTTTCAATACACGATGATTGCATTGCCCATGTTTAATTAGAAGGGCCGCACATCTAATGAAAATGAACACTATGCTGACGGTAAAATTAAAATACGATGTTAGAGGGACACCAAAGGGGAAAATAAGTTGGCATATATCGGTAGATTATAGTTAATCCAAATATGCTGCTCCAGCGAGAATTGTTTATTAACCTAGAAAAGGCTGGAAACGGTAATTGCATATCGCCGCCCCACACATGTTCCCGCAGTATAATTGATGACGCCACAAATCGCGAATGGTTAAACGGGAAACTGAGGTCGCCTTTACCGCCAGCACCGGTAGACATCAATGTACGAAGCTTTTCGTCCTCCTAAACAGAACGTGGCCTTACCGAAGCGACACAAAGGTCATTAGAATGTTTTCTTTGCTTTTCGTCTTTCTCGTTTCTTCTTACATGACTGATAATTAAAACTTTGTTCATGATTAAGCCCCCGCTGTATATTTCTATTCTCCATTTCCTTTTATTGTGTGCCCATATGTAGATCATGTTTTGTGCATCAATATTCTCGTCAGTTTCTGCTTTTGTAACTTAATTTCCATGCCATGTTTTCATTCTGTATGCTTGCACCTGCATGTCGTCTGCGTTCGGAGGGAAGGCCTCTGTCAAGCAGCCGCCTTTTGCTTTCCCTCCATTTTTATGTATCCAGACTTGTCTGTGTTCAGAAAAGAACCCATATTTTTATTTCATATCATTCTTTATTTCATTTACCCTCATGACCCAAACGACATTAAAGAGGAGAGTGGTACAGCATACATTTTTAACGAAGAAGAACGTTTGACGGGCTTTTTCTACAGACATGAGTAATACGCAAAAAAGACAGCGTCGTTATAAACTTATTATATAAACAAACCAGAAATTTTTAAGTTTTGATAGCAAGCAATGCTATAATCAGTCACTTCAAGCTGTACAAAAATAATAAAACATATACAAAATGACAGCAAGGCAAAGCGGGAAACTATAATCAGCAGCCTATACATCAAATGGCGCGCAACCGCTTTTTTAATTGTTCGAAATCGTTAGAATCAACCAAGGCTTCTGCAAGATCGTTCCACTCTGATGACATCTCTGGAATGAAAGATGATTTGTAAGAAGCATTACGGCAAAAAGGCGTGCCCACTTTGTGGCGATGATCCGTGCGCGATGAAACGTAGTGTGCCGAGGTGAGGGTGAACAATGAACTTTTTAACTCTTTCACGACGGCGCCATAGGCAATCGGAAGTCGGCATCCAATGATTTCAAATCTCCCGCAAAATCTGAAACCCGCGCTCCACAGACAACTATCGCCATCTGGTGTGTTCATTGGCAACCTCTCTTTCAATTTCGGTTTCGTTTGCTTATGTGTTTATGTTTTTTGTGTTTATGTTTTATGTGTTTGTTTATGAGACAGTGTGGTGGCGGTGTAGCAAGAGAAATTTGAACCGAAGGTAGAGGGGAGCAGGAGAAAAAATGGCGTCGGGTTCGCGCCGCGCTCCGCACAGTCGGACTGCTGTAGCAAGCACTTGGGCAGCTCCTGCTGTCGATTTTTCTGATTTCAGCAGCAGCGAGAGGTCAAGCAATGATGTGGGATCTTTAGATTTCAGTTCGGACGACGAAGTTCCGTTTCAGGTTCCTCGCACTTCAACAAGCGCTGGCAGGTGATTTCGTTGTGACTCCGCGCTGTATTTATAAACAAAACGTGCTTCTTATCTGACGAATGCGGTTTTGATTTTGTGTTTAGGGTCTCGACAACGTACGGCCAGGATATTTTGCCAAATTCACCGCGCCATATTGCGCTATTACCTTCAAGATGATCTAGCGCTCGTGTCAGATTAGCGCTGCAGGGTTCAGGTGCGACGCTTCTCGAGAGCGCTGGATTTTTTTTATTGTATTTTACCACCGAACTGATAAGGATTTTGTGTGAGAACACAAAATAGTATACTTGGATGCGCTTTTACAAAGACTCACTCACCCTTTGAGTGCCTTTGCGGCGTGGTACAGCCGTTAGTTCCGCTAGGTTGACGGGCCCTCAAAAATCGAAAACGTGGTGTACACTGTTCATTTATATATTGAATCATAGCCAAGGAACATTGGAACAATTTGTATATCTTAAAATTCCTGAAATAATTTTTAGTCTCGGTAAAATTGCCGATTTGTGTTTTTCGTATTGTTTTTTGGGGGGCTTTTTTCTGATTACTTGACGAATGAACTGTAAGTAATTGTACCTTTAACAAAACTGCTGCTTTGTGTTTGGAAGAGCAATCTATAAGCTACAATTTCATGCATAGCAAGGCTAAGTGTGTCCAGTAGCTCAAGAGAAAAAAAAACGTTTTGTGGAAGCACTCAAAATCGGTCGTTTTTCCGCCGTAACGAAAGAGTTAAATATAAATTCATGCGATATAACAAACTTACGCGAGAGGTTTTTCTACCTAACTCAAGGGGTACCAATGATAAAGTCTGATTCATAAATGTAACTCTAGGAACGATGGCAGTTAGAGAGAATAAATCGAGCTGGCGTACTTTGAACGGCTTGTATAGCATTCATTAGTGATTTTGTCCGTGGGTCCTATATCGGAACGGCATCCTCAAGCTTACTGCGAATTAACGACTTGTACAGGAGCAACTTAAACAAAGGCGTCGTCATATACAAATTGCTTTTATATACCGAACATGCCGTTAGCGTTGGCGATTACACGTTTAACGTGATTGTTCCAAGAAAGGTCAGAAGTCAGTAAGGTAATGAATTATTTATACGATGTTACTGTTCGAACGGCGTATGATCAATAGCGTAGCATGACATTACGGTAGTAGGAAGAGTGGTCTCTAATTTCACGACTTGAGAAGTGCATTAGTCTGAATTTATTAGGGTTAAGTGTCATTTTGCATTTGGGAGCTCCAGTCGGAAACCGTGTTCTGATCTGCTTGGAGTAAGACGATGTCATCAGTATTTTTAATTGCTCGGTAAAAAGCACAAGTATTGGCAAAAAAATTCCCAGTGGATGAATAGTTGCTTGGCAAATCATCGATATAAATAAAAAACGTAAAAGCCCAAGCACCAATCGTTGCGGTATGCAAGAAGAGTTATAGCCCCTGGCACAAACAAGTTGTGACCGATGGGTTAAGTATATTTACTATACGTCGGCACATTTGTAACAATGTTAAGTGTACTTCGTTTGAAAAAATCAAGCTGTGCGGAACTTTATCAAACGCTTTACCAAAATCTAAGTACAGTTCAATTTATAACTACGATCAAGAAGGAAGAGAATGACATCAGTTAGCACTATAGTAGCTGTGTTCTGCATGAATGTAATTTTCGAATCCTTGTTGCATATGCGCGAAGGAAGAACAGCGCTCAAGAAAATTAATCAGCTGAGAATATATATATGACATGTTCTCTGATTTTGCAGGAAGCACTGTTCATGATATTCGGCGACAATTGGGTGGTGAGTGCTTATCTCCAGGCTTATTAAGTGGAACCAGCCTACCGACTTTCCAATCTTTAGGTAAAACCCCGTGTAAGAAAGGTCGTTCAGACATTTTATATATTATGTTACAAATTTGAACTTTAATGCTCTTGGGAACTTTTGTGTTAATATTATCGGGGCCACAAGACGACGATATATACTGTTAGGCGTTCAGTTATGGCGACAATACCGGAGTAATCAATCATGGCCGCATCCACTGGAAAATCTATGAGTCAATTGTAATATGGGTAGGTTAATTGTGCCCGAAACAACCGTAAACCCGGTGCCAAAATGTATGCTTAAACGTCAGCACAGTCCCCCCCCCCCCCCCCCCCTCCAGGAATTGGATTTGGACAGTCCTTAAAGGGGCCCTAAATATGCTTCCGAAGGTCACCCTTTTAATGGCGCAATCGCTAGAGAACCCTTTACGACTACGTATACCAAATATTACACCTCTGCTAAAGCGGGGACCGCACAAACATGCAAAAAAGATCGTCCTTTTTTTCCACCTACCGATCCTCGTTGCCATTCTGCCGCCCTCTGACGTAAATTCGTGCTCTGATGCAGCCTCTATGACGCACAAAGCACTGAACAATGCACCTCCGCTAAGGTGGGCCCATTTAAATGCTGTAGCCAATTAGCGTTTCCGGTTCTGGGGCAAACGCGCGTGCACGTTTCGACGGATCCAGAGAGGTGAACTCCGGCACCCGCGGCACACCGTATTTAGAAGACGAATGTCGATCGTCGCAATCCGTCACACGAGCTTAGCTGAGTTGGTAGACGTAGCCCGTCATTTACAGGGCATGAATAATGCTGAAAACCACGGAGCGCCTCTGCAGGTGGAAACGCCGTTACACGCGCGACCGCGGCAACCATGTACCTGCACGGTCGACAAGGAGCCTAGTGGGCCGTGTATGCACACTGTGCCGTGTAGCAGCTAAAATTGAGTACCGCCCGCCAGACCGGGACAATTGCTGAAAATCAGTTTATAAATGTGTGAAAGGGGGTGATAGGGCGGTGAAAGATTGCGCTGGTGATCGTTGCAGGCGCGGCTTCGTAAAGCGGTGACTGTATAACTGCGGCGGTGCTAAGCCTTTTCTGAGTGACTGTGGGCTCGGAGGGACCTACCTGTTCGTCACAAAAGCTCCGAATGCGGAAACGCTAGCGGGCCGCTAGTCTTCCGAGGCAATCTTCAATTACTGTCGCGAGCGAGCATGTTGTGTGGGACCCCCCTATCTGGCCTTCAAACTTTCGTTTCCCCTATTCTGAAACTGACGTGCCGACGCGAGCATGGCCGATGAGAGGACACGGCCGCCGGGCAGCTCGAGGAAGCCGACCGCCGACCGGCCCCGCTCGTCATTTGTAGGAGGAGCCTGCGCGTCGGCTGCTAAATAAAAAAACCAGAAAGGACCAGCTACATTTTCTCTAGGGATGCTTTAAGAGCATAACTACGCTGCTTGCATTGCGAGCTTGTTAGTCAGCCACACTTCCAGCACGAAGCCTGCAGGACCCGTTGTTGCTCTATTGGCAGCTCGGTTCCGTTCCTTAATTCCTTCCCTCGTGGCGTACACTTGAAATGCGACGCAAGCAACCGAGTCACTGACCGACCGCCTATCTTCATTTTGCAGAGTTGCGATGTATACTGCTCCGAACGCGTTTCCTTTTGTGCTTGGTAGAGATCGTGTTGGAACCGGCTGAAACTATTATCGCATACACCTTATCACCCCCGGCACACTTCAGTAATCATTTAAAGTGCGTCAAACCTCTTATGTGAGGTTGTGACACTTTCGAACGCCCGCTTTCCCACTGTTTCGCTGGCTTTCACTGGCGAATAATGGCACGTGAATATAGGCCGCGCCCCGCTATGAACGACTTCCATGAATTTATAAAAAAAACATTGCGGTGGTTGAAACCCTGCTTGTACAAAACTTGCCAGCTGGGCAGACAAGAACGGTTTTAAACTTAACCCAGAAAGACATCCCCCTCGCGAGGGGCACGATCAAATGCACAGCATTTCCGAGAGAGAGAGAGATGGAACTTTATTCAGGCATCCGGCGTGCAAAGGACACGATTCCCGGCCACGCAGGGCTCGGTCGCGTCCCCTCTATCTAACCACCCTAAGTCGCAAAAGTCCTAGGGCGTCGGGCTTAGACCCCGAGGCGGTTGGTCTCGGCGTCCGCTCGAGCTACTCGGAGCGCTCCCGGCCGCCACCGTCGGCCCCCGACCCCCACCTCCCGCATGGGAGGGCGGAGTGCCGGGAGGGACGGGCGGGCGCGGGGCCCCCTTTCGCCTTTGCAGAGCCAGAGCCGCCTCGAGCCGCTGGATGGCCCTCCTCTGTTGTTGGGGCTCCGCAGAGCCCACGCATTCGCGCACGTCCGGTGGGTACGGGTCCTGTGGGTCCTGCCTATCCCCCCCCACCGTCGCGCACTGCACAGTCACAGCCCCACATGATATGGGTCAGGGTCGCAGTTTCGCGTTCACACACACTGCACCGAGCACTCTCGTAGAGGTCCGGACACACGTGCCGCGCGAGCGCCGGCGTCAGAACAGTCTCTGTCTGTAATTGCCTGAGCTTCACCGCCTCCGCCCGAGACAGGTCCCGGTGCGGGAGCGGAAAAGCACGCCTCTGGTCCCGATGCCAACGAAGCACCCCGCCGTAGTCGGTGAGGGGCTCCGCTTCTTCGTCGTCGTCGATGTCAGTTGTTTTTCACCGCAGTCCTCGAGGGATGACGACAGCGGACGGGATGTCGCGACCCGGCACGTGGCGAGACCACGGGCCGCAGCGTCCGCCTCCTCGTTGCGGTTGCGGGTGCCAGCTCCCGGCCCGCGTGGGCCGGGAACCACTTGATGATCGTAGTCTTCGTGACCCCCTGCGCTGCAGCCCCCGTCGTCCGCCAGGACTCCAGGAGCCGCGCAGTGCCACCACACACCACGCCGCGAGCAAAGTTGCGGATGGCTGTCTTTGAGTCACTGAGCACCGTGCGCACACCGGGCAGGCCCAGGGCCAAGGCGATCGCCGCCTCCTCTGCCTGGCTCGCCGACCGGGCGCACACGCTGCCCGCCGTCAGTAGTTCACCGGTGGGGGCCCGCGCGGCCACCGCCATGAACGTGCACGGTCGCCCACGGCACTTGGCCGCGTCCACAAACACCGCACCGTCGTCCTCGCTGTACTGGTGAGCCAGCGCGCGTGCGCGCGCGGCCCGTCTGCCGGCGTCCCTCTCCGGGTCCACGTTCCTCGGGAGCGGGTACACGATCAAACTTCTGGCGATCTCGTCCCGAAGGGGGACCAGCTCGTCCGCCTCCGAAACGCCGCCGGCAGCCGATGATGCCGTGGGCCCTCCGCAGCCACCCGTGTCAGGAGGCTGTAGGCCCGCTCGTGCCAGGATACGGCGTCCCACGGCAGTGCTGCCCAGGCGCCAGTTGCGATGCTCGTTGCGCCTCGCTAATCTCCGACAGGGCATTTCCGAGGGGGTGCGCCGGCAAGTCGTATCTCTCGATCGCGGGACCCGTGTCGCCATCTTTCGGAGGCGCGGGACAACTTGTGGCGCTTTCGAAACAAACCAGAAATGAGTGAAGGATATAAGGCGCGTTCGGTGCCCCAAAATCTGTGTAGGTTTCGTGGCTCGGTCGGTAGTGCGCCGGGCGCCTTGCGTTCCGCCCGCGGCGTCATGGGTTCGAAACCGGGCGCCGGAAACTGTTATTTCTTTTATAGTGTAGTGGCCTGGCTGCGGACTACGACAAGGCACGCCAACGCCGCGTGACATTGTGAGTTACTAAAATGCTATGCATTTAAAATAAAGAAGCGTGACGTTCGGATGAGCTCAGCCAATGGCTGCGCGCGTCTCGAACCTTGCCTGTGTTTCTCTAGGTGGTCATCTGCCTGGTCGGTGACGTGATTGCTCTCCACAGTGCTTTGGAGGCGAGATTAAAGGGTGAAATCTCCAGGCCGTATTAACTGGAACGATTAACAGTATTAACAGGAACGATAACTCGGCTAATACTCAACGCTTTTAACCATTTTTGCGGAAGGACGTTCCTTGGATAGCACTACAGCAATTGCGCCCATAAAAAATCGCAACCTTTGGATCCCTGTTTGGAAGAAGCGATATGTCAGATTTCTTCTGTTCATAAAATGCTCCAGAATTTCTTTGGGCGTCTGGTGTTAAAGAGTTTCTATTTTCATTGTTTACAATTGCTTTCTTGTAAGGGGAAATTATTTCTTTAGGCGCCCACTAAGTAGCTGGGTCCACAGTTTGTTTTCATTTGCAGGTGAACTGGACATAAACGTTTTCAACAAAAAACAGATAAATACCCACTGAAAAACTAATTTTACGCTACCAAACGTCAGCAGTAGCGAACCGGAGGAAATGTTAAAACAGTGTGATCAGTTTGCTAACTGTTTGTAATATTTCAAGTGCCCCAATCAAGCGGAACAAGAGGCACTACTAAATCGTCCAGTCATGTTTCTTGGTGGTGTCTTTTGTCGGCGTCCTTAGGTCGTATAAGCAACATTTTGGGGCGATATATCGTCCTGGTGAGAAAGTGGACAATGTATAATTCATTTGTTTCCTAATTATCTTATTGTTTACACTTAAGTTGCACACGACTTGTTGACTACTACTGACTAGTGGATCTTAAGGGGAATGAAGGGAGTATTTGAAGGAACCAAACTTATATTTTGCCTCCATGATCGTGTTCAACTACACGTTTTTTCACACTATGCAAAAATCCAGCTCAGTGTACCCGCTTGCGAAATGGTTCAGTACGTGAACAGGAACTTGTATGGAACAAAATAAAGCCACCCGAACTTTAACCGCCGCCAGACCGTATGTCGTTTCGACATCTTGGCTCAAATGGAAGCAATACAAGCGATCATACGGACCCCAAGTGTGTCTTCAAATTCGCAAGGGCTTCGATGCTGTGTTTTTGAATTCGCAAGTGCTCGACCGCTATGCGAGAATTTTTACACCAGAGTGCATGTCCAGGTTTTTTAGATGCTTGCACATGGGGGTTATCAGAATTGCTTGCGGTGGTAGACCTGACGGGCTCGCATCAGCTTCCTGAAACAGGACGGGTTTGGAATTTCCCTTCACCCGTGCTTTAAACCTCATTAAACCTCAACTCCTCTCTCGCCAGTGCACGGATCAAAGCGAACTTCGCTGAACGCTCGCTGGCCCCACCTTCATATGGAAGAGCAAAGTTAAGGGGCTGCAGCGATCGTCACTGATGAAGGGAGCACTGGCTTAACCACGACGCGACCGAACGAAAGAGGACGGGGTAATCCTCACTGCGTAAGCAGGAGCAGCGTGCGCCTGGAGCAGGCCACGGCGTCCCGGATGATGTCCTGCAGCAGAAAGCCGCCCTTGAAGTTCCGCTCGTAGGTGCACACGGAGAAC
>JABSTR010003484.1:0-107443 GCA_013339765.2 Haemaphysalis longicornis | reverse complement strand
ACGCTGTCCATGTCTCTTAGTGTGTACAACACCCCTAAATCACAGGCATAACTTTGCGATAGTGAGTTCAAGAAACTCAGTCGTACGCACCTTGGGGGGTCCAAATTGGAGTCACGCCATCTGTTGGGATACAGGTTAATAACAATCGACATCACCACGTGATAAAAAATTCGAACCTAAAGAGGTGGCTGCGGCTTTCTCCTGCTTCACAGAAGCGACCCTGTTAACATAAACTCCTCTCAGCTAATATCAAATGGCGCAGGTTGGATTGCAGGTCAGTTATTTAAAAAGCAAAGAAACGCAAAAAATTGTGCCTGCGCACTTCATGCACATGATTACTGGCGAAGCCGTAACGTACTGGTGGTATTTACAGGCGTTATTCTCCTCATGGCTCATTGAAGACTTTCTCGTTTTAAGTCGCAGGTTTCTATTATTTTCTTTCAATCTCCTCCCTCCGCGAGGGGCCGGAATTTGCAAACTGCCTGTAGCTCGTCAAGACAAGTAGCGAAATGGCGTTCATTTAATATATGTGAGGTGGCCTGAATAGCCCTCACATTCCACACTACCTCAGGAGACGTCTTCGACCCGGTGCCTGATGTACTCCGCCAGTTGCCTTTGTTCGACGGTGCTGCGTCTTACGATCAGCAATCTTTTTGTGCTGTGTTTGTAGTTTGTAATATTGTATAGGGTTCTTGCAATTTTCGAAGATGTCAAATAGTCTAGTATAACATTTCATGTTGACACAAGGACGGTATGGTGTATTCTGGTCTCCCCATATCTTGTGTAGTCTAGCTACCATATCTAAGATGTCCGTTTGAGCGTGTCTTATTAAGGTGGCTGGCTGTCTCTTCGGGAGTACATAATACGCGTGGCCTGCCCATTTTGAAGTGACGTGTAACAGGTGTTTGCCATTCCCAGGCTGACGTAGCTGCACCCGCATTGCCCCAGCCTCTGCTTGCCGTTGTCGCGTGAGCTGTCCTTCAGACCGTAGCTCTCTGCTCGTGCGCTCTGCTGCGATGGAGACTCTCTTTCGCTCCATCCAATGCGCGGGTTGCCGGCTACCATACCGAAG
Source organism: Haemaphysalis longicornis (assembly GCA_013339765.2). NCBI lineage: Eukaryota > Metazoa > Arthropoda > Arachnida > Ixodida > Ixodidae > Haemaphysalis > Haemaphysalis longicornis. The sequence goes on along the minus strand of JABSTR010003484.1, from coordinate 106,371 downwards.
AACGAGACTGCCACAAAGGAAGCTTTCCCCTTTTGTTCCGTGTGGTGTTTAGTTTGACAACGTTGTTGCGACAGAGGCAACAGAGATACCTTGCACTCTTCAGTCTTGGCTTGCTGAATCGCAAACTTCACTACACGGAACCGCTGTAGATCATTGATTTCGCCAGTCGAGAGTGAAAGAGGGGCAGTATAACCTTTTTCTTATGCATCCACCCCGTTGTGAAAGTAAACACCTCCCGTAACAAAAAGGAGGAACTTTTCACCAGTTTTCGTGGCCTTGCATGCGGCATCTCGTGAGCGGTAAAGAAAATTTGCATTTTAATATCTCTCAGTATGAATGCGCTTGAAGAAGTCTGCCAAATAGAACAGCGTAGAAACCTAATCACGCCCAACTGTCCAATGCAAACATGCCTCCTTACTTCAGCCATTAAAAATTACATATTCAATTTTAATCATCAGGTCACCGATATCAAAAGCTTTACGGTAGAGGTGATGTTCATGTAGATCTAAGCGCATACTTTTTAACAGATCTGTCGACTTAGCTTCGATCACCCTGTAAACAGGCAATGGTGTTTAGCGAAGATGAAGCATCACCAGAAGGAACGCAGTTCTTGAAATAAATTTGAATTAGTCCCTTGAACTTGAATTTTACTTCAGCGCATACGGCACAGGGCTCTAAAACAATCTCGGCAAACTTAGTTGTTTTTACGTGCATTGAAAGCGCGAGCCTCGCGTACTACATTGACGGGTAAGTTTTATATGTATACTCGTGCCCTCATCAATCCAGCCACCATGCTGTTTTATACCTTCCCTAACTGTTTCTTTAATTTGCCTGATTCCTCCAAAGCCATGTCAATTTACCTGATTCCATTATGACCCGTTGTAATTCATGTTATTCCGCCATAATTCATCTAACTCTAATAAATTACCACTATAATATACGTTACTGGAAAATTATTATTCCTTTTTACTATCTTAATGTACCTTAATCTGTCATCTTTATTTTATCCTAATGCACCTTATAGCTAGCTTACTTCATATGTTATGTGTTATTACACGATAACTCCTGCAGAATTCCACCATCCCTCTACCTAATCACCATTGATCAACCTTATTTTGTTCCATTAATTTGAATTCCCCTTAATTCTAATCTACCTAATGCACATTAAAAATCATTATGGTCTATCATGATGCAATGTTTCCTATTTATTCATTTTAGTCAATTTTAACTCGTTCTGATCAATTTTAACCCAGCTAAATCCAATATCAGAAATCGTTACAATCAATCCCTAATAAAATATTCATCTCTTGTACATGACTAGCTTGTTTTGGTTCGCCTATAACCTTTCTCGCTTCACTAAAGCTTCCGCATCTTTCCTGTCGATGCCGGGGTCATTCAAAACCAACCTTCCGCTGACAAAAAGCCATTGTCTTAATAAACCCTAGGTGAAAGCACAAACATACAAATGGGATGGAAGCATTGTCGCTGACCCCCGACTGATAAGCACAGACAGTAATCCGCTGTGAAACCGTGTAAGAACACCTAAGCAGGGCCAGTCGGAAGGTGCTAGAATTACATATAACAGTTACAGCAACTTTTACACCAAAGCTTACAGCGACACCAAATGGCACGGTTCAAAGTCAGCGCATCCTTCGGTCATCTGTCTAGGTCAATGCGGCCCCCGAAATCCCATCGGGAAATAACAGAGGCCTGTCGTAAATCACCAATATTTTCTGACCTTTTTCGTGTAACCACGTATCAAAGCCAGTAGAGACATGATTTTGATGTTGCCTCTTCTGGATTCCCGCGCTCGCCTGATTGTAAAAGCTTATTTGGTGCTGTGACATCAGAACACCGTCGGCCGCTGTGCGGGTGTATTAGCACGTTAACAATGACTGCCTCCTTCCTTACATTTAATGAATTTTGTTCTTCTTGTTTGCTGTTTTTGTGTTGTTTTACAACAGCTTTTCTAACTAGGTCGTATTTTAGCTTCCTCTGGAGGCATTAAGATTTAGACAACTTTTCAAACCGTATGTCGAAAACGAGTTGCCGGTACCTTCGCCCGCTGCTGGACAAATGTAAGGGCCCACTTTTATTTAGGAGAATAAACAATTTTTTATCGTGTTTCAACTCCATAAAAACATTTTTTTTTTCCTTTGACCGACCGATAAGCGATTGGTTGTTGTCAACACCGGGAACAAAGAAATAGCATAATCTTGTGTTTGATGTCAACCTGTGATATCTCGCGATTTTTTTGCGGTTTTCAGGATACGTAACTGTATCAAAATGTTAAAAAGGTACAGCGAAAGGGGCGCTGAATTGTAACTGGCGACTACTTTATTCTTACGGTCTTGCGGGAAGGCTGTCCCACATTATTGCTTGGTTGCCATGAAGCCATACAGGAAAATTCTTCTTATCGTATTCATCTGGTTTGCGTTCATTTGGCGTTAATTCCGCAACAGAAAATTAAAATCAGTATTTTTTGTACGCACCCAATGAAGCCGGGGTAGGTGCCGACGGGGTAGCTGCTGGAGGAAAAATCCCGACACTCTTATGAGCACGCAAGCGATGTAGTGAACTTCACCGTTCGACCTACAACACAGGACTTATCTCCATCAAACTGCTTCGATGATGCGCCCGTGGTATCGACTACGCCACTGCGCATGCTCATCGTAGGTGATAAAGCCACCGCAGTGAACTCATGTGAACTAAGATACAGTAACTGTAGCCAAAACAGGGCATCGCCACGCTAGAACAGAGTAACAAGCAATTTAAAAACACCGGTCATAAAAGTTTTCGGCCGCCCTGAAACAGTAATGCCAAACCGCAGATCATTCATTTTGGGCAGAATTTAGAATAGGCTGTTTCGCGACGCGAAAAGGTACGTTCAAGTACGTCAGAACAGAGGGAAAGCCTTAGGGTGGACCACAAAGGGAAATCGTTTAGGATGGTTGTCTTTCGGGATAACAAAGGACTAGTTTTGTATGGACTAGTTTTGTATAGTATTGTCTCTCGTGAAAAGGGAAGATATTTTAGAGATGTTCTCTTTGTTGTCAAAGCGCAAACGATTTACTATGGCGGTCTTCCGTAACTACGAACGACAACTCATCTTTGGACGGCTGTCTTCCAGCATTAAGATTTCAAACACACACACACACACACACACACACACACACACACACACACACGCACGCACGCGCAGGCCACACACACACACACACGCGCACACACACAAACACGCACACGTCCCCGCACGCACGGACACACAAGCACGCACGCACACACACATGTACGTACACATCTTCGAGCCGCTGCCTGCTGTACTACGCCAGTTGCCTTTGTTCTATGGTGTGCTTCCTACGGTCAGCCATCTTTTGGGGCTGTGTTTGTACTGTTATACAGGGTTGCGCAGTTCCATAAGATGCCATATTAGTGTAGTATGACATTACATGTGGAGAAAGGATGGTCTGATCTATCCTGTTGTCCCCATATCTTATGTAGGTTAGGTGCAATATCTAAGATGTCCGTTTGAACGTGTCTTATTAAGACACGGGTGGCTGGGTGTCTCCTCGGGAGTACATAATACGCGTGGCCTGCCCATTTTGAAGTAACGTGTAACCGGTGTTTGCCATTGCCAGGCTGACGTAGCTGCACCCGCATTGCCCCAGCCTCTGCTTGCCGTTGTCGCTTGAGCTGTGCTTCAGACCGTAGCTCTCTGCTCGTGCGCTCTGCTGCGATGGAAACTCTCTTTCGCTCCATCCGATGCGCGGGTTGCCGGCTACCATAATTGAAGAAAGAGAGCGCCACTACGGCAAAGCTTTACCCTTTTGCTACGTGCAGTGTTTAGTTTGACAACATTGTTGCGGCAGAGGCAAAAGTGATAGCTTGCACTCTTCAGTCTTGACTTGCTGAATATCAAACTTCAGTGCACGGAACCGCTGTTGATCCGTGATTTCTCAATTCGAGAATGAAAGAGGGGCAGTTATCACTTTCCTTATGTATCCGCCCCGTTGTCAAACTAAACACCGCACGTAACAAAAGGGTGGAACTTTGCACCGGTTCTCGTGACCTTGCATGCGTAATCTTGTGAGCGGCAAATAAAATTTTCTGCTGCCGCAGTTTCTGCTTGCCGTTGTCGCTTGAGCTGTGCTTCACGCCGTAGCTCTCTGCGCGTGCGCTCTACTGCGAGGGAGACTCTCTTTCGCTCCATCGCTTGCGCCATTCCCGGCTACCACGGTTAGAAAAACGAGAGTGACACTACGGCATCTGCAAACCCAGCCAATCTCTCTCCCATTACGTCTAACTCCTCTATAACCTGGTTCTTTTGCGCATGCGCATGGCGGTGCCCCAGATTAATTTTCTGCGGTCACGGTCCTGCCGGTTCTTCCTTTCGGCTGGCCATGTATACAGGTACCCTTTAAAAAAACAGTCCCGATGCGTTTCTTCTGCTTATAATTGTGCTTCAAGTTTCTACGTCCAGAAAACATACCGAGGTCTCTCTGGTAGAGAAACAACACCGTGTGTAGATAAGTTTATCCCGTTTCTCCTATTCCAGGGAATGCACCGTGCTCATTTTTCTGATGCCGGAGGGAGCCTCGGCCATGCTGCCTAAATACAAATTAATTGTACCGGCGTACGCAGGTACAATTTAGAGGAACGCGGTCCTGATTTCATGGTGACATTGTCCCTGCCAGACACCAGTAACACGGTTTGTGGGAGCTAAAACACTAATAACTGCATAAAAGGGGAGTTGGGGCCAGTCTTGTATACATATTTAAACAGGGCATAAAACGAGGGGAACAGTAGCAAAGGAAACAAAAGAGCAGCGCTGGCTGACAATTGAAAGCTTTATGCCGACGGGAAAGAACACCTGATTGCGGGCACAAAAACATATGAGCGGAAACAATTTCGATGTAATACTACTAGATGTGGTCACGTATTCACTAGAAAACCAAACCACCAGAAGGAAATATCGATTGGAATATTATCCGCTGTCTAGAACTCTTAGGATTTAGGGGTTTCACACGCTGAAGCTACAGTTGGGCTATGAGGTGCTCCGGATTAATTTCGAAAACCTGGGAATCCAACGTGCACTGAAATCTCGACAGAACATTTATAGACTATGAAAAAACGTTCGATTCAATTATCATCGCTGCAGTGATGGAACCGTTAAAGAACTCAGAATAGAGGATACTAGATAAGACTGCTAGACGACATATACGAGGAATGTACGCGCAGAAAACTCCTTCGCGAGGAAATCGAAATGTTCCCAATCCGAAAACCAATGCTACCAGAAGACCAGCATGTCCAGAATAGGTATTCATGACGCCTGAAGCCTGACCGGAGAAAGCAGGTGTACAGATAAATTGGGAATATTGGGCTTTTTGAGGTTTGCAGACGACGTATGACCGTATTCTGAGTCCGGTCTCCACTCCACGTGTCATCTCGACTCGGCTGATAGGAGGATACCGAAAAGCTTTTATATCCGAAAATCACTTTCAAGGATCTCTTTGGCTGGACGTTCGAGTAGAGGAGGTATTTAGAATACGGGAGGATAGTTTTGCTCAGTTAATCTGCAGAACAAAGTTCAAAAAAATGACTGAAGAACTGCACTCAGAAAGCATTGCTGCAGGGCGAAAAATAAATATTGTGAGGCGGCAACAAAGGGGGTGTACTTCGAACCCGTATTTGCAAGTATAAACAGGACAGCGGTGTTAGCTGCAATGTCTCCAGAACAGCACTCACCCTAACATGAGCAGAGTCTCCGTATTCCACCTTCATAATTTTATCCGAGTCAGCACAGAGGCGCGTACCCGTAGAGAGGGCTTGGACACAGGTTGTATTGATATTCAAAGTAGGCAAGTAGCCAAGGGGAAGAGCCCAAGACAATATGAATTCAACCTAAAGTAGTCATCAATAAAGATGCTGAATGCGCCCTCTTCAGCGTAGAAGAATATAACTGCCTTATACACGTGGTAGGTCCTGATCACATCCACGAGAAAAAAATCCAACGGAGAACAGGAACTGGTTGAGATGCCTTCGGCTAGCCCACCCAACTAATGAAAACTAAGCTACCTCTATCTCTCAAAAAACAGGTATTCAATCAATGTGTTCTAACGGTGATGACATGCGGAGCGGAAACATGGCGCCTCACTCAACCACTAGAAAGCAAACTTAGGTCGGCCGAACGAGTCACGGAGCTAATAATTTTATGACTAACACCTAACGACAGGAAACAAGCTTCCTGTACCAGGGAGCACACTCACAGAGAAAGAATCATGGTTGCGATTGGGAAAATGAAACTTGGACTGGCCTTGTAGTGCGAGGAACTGAAAAAAGCTGGACAACGAAGGTAGCAGAATGAATACCGACAGGCCGCACGGCAGGAATGTGAAAGCCGTTAATTCGATATACAGAATAAATAAAAAACTTCGAAGGCAAAGAATTTGCTCGGGGAGATGAGGAAAATGGCGGTTGGAGGTCAGTGCGACACGCTTCGTCCTCCAGTGGGCCTAAATAGGTGTTTGATGGTTTATCTTGATGGACGGCCGTTTTTCCTTTTCGCCGCCATCTTAAAACCAGCCGCACGGCCGGGATCGAACCGTTGTCCTTGAGCTCTGCTGTACAAGGCCTTACCAACTGAGCCACTGTGGCTGGTGGGATCTTCAGAACAATCTCTAAAGAGCAATTGTGGCTGTCCAACGAGCCTTGAGCATGAGCTAAGCGTTTGAGTCAGGGAGCGACCGTTTTTCATCAATGAGAATACTGGGCTGGAGACATCCTACGGTTCAAATTAAGAGAAAGATGCGTACTGGACCTGCGCATTTCAGGCAAAAAACTGTGAATCGGAAGTCCAGGGTCACCGACAGTGAGAGGATTGAAATAACAAAAATGTGGAAAAGAAGGTAGTCTGATAGCGCATGTTAGAGGCTCTTACAAGACAATTTCGGAAACTGTCATCGCACAGTGGACATTGCAATAGGCAATCGATTCATACCTGCCAGGTTTTCCGAATTGTCCGGGAGACTCCCGAATTTCTACGGATGTAGAGTTGTACGATGGAAACAATCTCACGAGTACACATCCGTTTGGCCAAAGCTTTCTCCAGTCTGGCCACATGGCGTCGCAGTTTTCTGACAATGTAATCTCATCCTGCACCAGTTTGCATCGTTTAGAGAAGAGCTTTAAAAAGCAAAGTTTTTCATGTGCGCAAGTTAAACTGGTGAGTGCCGCAGAACTTCTGAATGCGAAAGGCAGTTCACCATATTAAAAAAAATTGCACCTAGTTACGAACATCCTCATGTGACACAACCCTCAGTCATGTTTTTGGCGAAGAGTCGCAGGAGCTAACATGGTTACGCTCGACAGTATTTCGAGCACTTCGTGAAAAGGGTTCCGTGAGCCACGTCGACGATGTAGTGACTGACCAGTACTATAGCTTGTTAGTACTTTATAGAAAGCAGTTGAGTTTCTGGTCTTAGGTAAGCAAATTAGGACTGCATGTAAATTGTTCCTTCCTGCTGCTACTTCCTACTATTTGTTACCCCCCCCCCTCCTCGCCACCCTCTACCCAGCTCTCCCGAATGCTGTCCCAGAGAATCGGTTAGGCATGCATATTACACATATATACACCAGGCGACGTGAAATGCTCAGTGATTGGTGGTTTGTGCAACGAGAAGCTATATATCAAACCCTCCTATGTGATTAGAATTAACGGGGTTGAACGCAATTAAGTTCACAGTCCAGTTCATTTGCACGGGAAGGATTCTAATGCAAAATGCAAATACTGGAAAATGCAAGCCAGAAAAAATAAAATATTCATTTAAAACGACGTCTCTCAGTCAACTCTTCGAAGGCGATAGATGCTGCGGGTATCTGCCCAGTTATAAATAAGGACAACCAAAGAAGGTATATCACACCGTCCATGCCGGGAGTTCCAACCCTTATTCGACGGCGAAGAGGCAATGCGCGTTCGGGGAAGGGTACCCAGAAACGACACATGCCATGCGGAGTACAACTCCTCATTCTTCTGCCGGATGACACTCAGTCTGCATCACTCATCAATAACCCAGCATGTCCATGAATCTGACGTATTGGCTGAAGCTAGCCAGAGCTATAGGATTCCACGATGCGACTACTAAAAAAAGAGTTCAACGAGGATTTTTCTTGCGAACGCTTGCATCCAAAGCATGTAGTGCACGACACGCCTCCGCAGCAGAAAGACCGTTCATCATCCTCATCATCATGGCGACCACCACCATCATCATCATCATTCTATGTACACCACTGCAGGGCCTTTGCCTGTGCCTTTAATCTTCAATTATCCCGGTCCTGTCCTAACTGCCGTCAATTTACCCCCGCAAACTTGTTGACCTCGTCTGCCCATCTATTTTATGCCACCCCTGCAACGCTTGCCTTCTTTACGGATCCACCCTGTTACCCTTAATGACCAACGGTAATCTTGCCTTCGCATTACATGCCCTGCCCACGTCCATTTCTTCTTCTTAATTTCTACTAAGATGTCCTTAACACGCGTTCGTTCCCTGACCCACTCAGCTCTCTTCCTGTCCCGTAATGTTACACCTATCATCTTCCGCTCCATTGCCCTCTGAGTCGTACTCAATTTAAGTTGAAATCTCTTAGTCAGCCTCAAAGTTTATGCCCCGTAAGTGAGTACCGGTAAGATGCAGCTGTCATACACTTTCTTCTTCCGGGACAATGCTAGGCTGCCATTCATTATCTGAGAAAGCCTGCCGAATGCACTCCACTCCATTCTTCTCCTTCTAATTATCTCTGCTTCACGGTTGCGTTACGGATCACAACTTGTCTTAAGTAGATGTTGTCACGTAGGCAAACACGGCGCAGCTGTCTTTCAGGAAAAACACGTTAATTAGAGCAAACTTGTGCTCCCCTAACAACTCAAAGAACACACAGGCGGCGGAGCAGCAGCCAACAAAGTGACGTGCGTATGCGAGTATCGGCGAATCGAATACTGAAGCGCCTGCTCTGCGGCGATTGATCTTTAGGCGCGAGTGTTTCTCGAACCGTCGAATTACGTACAGAACACTGTAGCCAAAATAAAAATATTATTCTATGCTGTTGACGTTAGTTCGAAACGCTCTTGCAGCATAAAAATAAAAAATGGAACACGCGCTTCACTTGGCCCACAGATAACCCAGACCGGCGCAGCCGGGTGTTAAAAAGCAAAACAAACAAATGCGATGGATGGTTCGCGGCATTACACCCCCCTAATTATCCATCGACCCAATGCTAAAACAAAACGACAGTGCGAACACACGAACAAAACCAAATAAACAATCAGTCGTCTTGCGTATCAAGTACTTAAGCGAAACACGTGGACGACTTCGGGCCGCGTGAGTCGTCATGATATTGCGGAATCACCCTTAGGGATCTCTTCATAGGTAAGTTGGAAACACTTTGTAGAATCCGGTAGGGTCCGAAATATAGTTCAAGAGGACTGTGATTTGGGCGAGTTGGTGAACGTTCATAATTGACAAGACCAGCGCGGAAAAAACAGGGCACATAAAAGGAACGAGAAGTAGACAGGCAGCGCTGTCTGTCTACTTCTCGTTTCTTTTGTGTGCCGTGTTTTTTCCGCGCTGGTTTGTCAATCATGACGGTCCGAAATACCTTCGTAGAAGCCTCTCACTGAGACTACGTCGTCGGATGGGAATCCAAACCCTCACACCATGTCCACGGCGGTGCTCGGCGTCTCGGCGTCGGAGTTTGTAGCGTCCGGCATCCACCAGCTGCTGGTCCGTTCTGTGAAAGCGAGCGAGGTGGCAGGCCTCCTCCTCACGCTGAAGGTATGGTTGGACGTCGGCGCTGAGGTCGTCATCTTCTACGTGGGGACGCATGGCGTCAAGCATCGTAGTCGGCCGTCTTTCGTAGACAAACTCTAACGGTGTCTCTGCCTAGTTTCCTGAATAGCCGTGTTGTACGCGAATACGTGACATACGGGAGGACTTCGTCCCAAGTCTTATGTTCACCGTCAACGTACAAAGACAGCATATCCGCGATAGGCTTGTTCAGACTTTCCGTAAGTCCATTCGTTTGGGGGTGGTACGCCGTCGTTCTTCGGTGATCCGTGTTGCTGTTGCGTAAGATTCCTTGTATAGCTCCGCCGTGAAGGCAGTTCAGCGGTAAGTAATTAGGACTTCAGGGGCTCCATGTCGCAGCACAACTTGTGTGGTAAAGAAATTGGCGGCTTCTTGTGCAGTCCCCCTCAGAAGAGCGACGGTCGCTGCGTCGCGCGCCATGCAGTCTGTCGCTACGACAATCTACTTGTTCTCGATCGTGACGTAGTGCGCGGAAACGGGCCCAGAAGCTCCATTCCAAGTCTGTTGGAAGGGCCTCAATAAGACGGCGATTGGCTCCAGAAGTCTGGCGGGTCTCGTCGGTGGCGAACAAACAACCTTTTCAATCATTTTTCGTCGCTGGCAGTCACGGCAGCTCCGGTACAAAGGACGTGGTGGGTGACGTTACAGGTAATCCGGTGCCACCGGCAGTAGTACCTCGCCTTGATTTTTCCAATAGTGCGCCAGGGAAAGGCCCCCACAGCGAGCTGTGCCGAGATGTCCGCAATCTTTGAAGACGGGTCGTCGTGACACAAAGAATAGATTACACACACGCTCGCGCGAAACGACAACTGCTTACCCCCCCATTTCGCTTTATCACGGATTTCGGTGGTCCGCAGTGTTAGTAGACGCGCCTTATATCTTTAACGCATTCAAACTATGAGCGGCGTGCGTTGGCACTCAGCGGCGAAGGTAACTGCGTGGTTACACGTGTTACAAACCCGATGGAAGAGAAGGCGGCGAGGCGTGGGCTGCGGGGGCCGAGCGCAAGCGCCCAGCGGGCCGACAACCGGCTGCACTTTCAATTCTCCCCTCGGGGAAATCGGGGGAATTTTTTTTAACGAGGACGGCTGAATGCTGGTAAGTTGCGTCTGAACGCTTTAGGCACGGCGACGTTGCGTCCTTCGAGGTAGTCGATCATGACACGTCATTAGGGGTGGGCCCGCTGCTTGGCGGCTAGGTCGCTCTCCAGTCACGACTCCGAAGAACGCGCTGTCTTCATCGGAATCTTGTGGTGGTGGGTCGACGGGGGAGCGGGACAGGCAGTCGGCGTTCGAGTTTCTCCTGCGGATTTGTTTTTTGGAGGCGCAAGCTCCCCCGCCCAAGGCCTCCAGAGGGGTCCTTCAAATTGGCGAGCCAACACAGCGCATGGTGGTCTGTCACAACCTTGAACGGTCTACCATACACGTATGGGCGAAATTTTGAAGTGGCCTATATATTTGCGAGGCACTCTTTCTCAGACGCTGAGTAGTTTTTCTCCTTCGAAAAGCCACGGCTGGAAAAGGCGATTAATTTTTGACGCCGCTTTGCATTTCGACGAGGACGGCACCCAAGCCTACATGAGTGGCGTCCGTGTGCAATTCCTCTTCGGCGTTTTCGTCGAAATGAGCGAGCACGGGCGGGTTTTGCAGTCGTTGTTGCAGCTCGCAGAATGCTTTTTCTGGGGAGTTTTTCCAGCTGAAAGGGGTGCTATCTTTCGTCAAGCCCGTTAGTGCCTCTGTAATGCGTGGAAAATTTGCGACGAAGCGCCGGTAGTATGCGCACAGTTCGAGAAATCTTCGCACGCCCTTCTTGTCTTTCGGTCTTGGGAAGTTCGCTATCGCTACGTTTTCGCTCGCTGGGTCAAGCAGGACTCTGGCGGCGTGGACAACATGGCCCGAAAATTTCAGTTCCTCGTATGCAAAGCGGCCCTTTTCACGCTACAACGTTAACCCCGACGTACGAATAGCCTCGAGTACGCCATTTCACGCTGCAGCGTTAACCCAGACGTACGAATAGCCTCGAGTACAGACTCCAATCTTGCCAGGTGTTCGTCGAAATTTCTGGCGAATACCAGAACGTCGAAGTGGTATACGAAAGAGGTATACCACTTCAGGCCAACTAGAATAGTGTCCATAAATTTTTGAAAGGTTACTGGTGTCATGCACAGGCCGAATGGCATCACCTTGACCTCGTAAAGGCCGTCTGGGGTTATGAATGCAGTCTTCTCTTGGTCTCTCTCACTGTCATGTGGTAAGAAGCGCCCATACCCGAAGGGGGATTGGCCCCAGAAGATGTTGTCAGAAAAGATGAAGAGAAAGAAAAATCAGCATACGGGATGGTGAGAAGGATTTTGAAGTGACCAATGGAGAAGAAACACAGGGTAATCGAAGAGGAGGAGGAGGTAGCTTGTTCAGCGAATGGGAGCCGCACACGATAGAATGCGAGGTGAAGAGGAAGAGAACAAAGTTGGAGTAGACAGAGTGGAACGAGGTCTTGGAGGAACGGTGGCAAGTTCGGGCCGTGCCCCACAACGCACCAGCGGCATCGCACCGTTTGGCAGCGGGCAGCTCGGAACCACCGATTACCAGCAGCTTCGCTCTGCTGGCCTCCTGCTGACCGGCGGCATCGCACCGCCGGCGACCCGTCGATGCCCCACGACGCACCAGCGGCATCGCATCTGGCAGCGGGCAGCTGGCAGCTGAGCCGCGCTGCTCAGCGAAGCCGAGTCATCGCACAGCGGGCATCCGGACCACGACGCACCAGCACGGGCCATCGCGACGTTCGGCGACGTTGGGTGACGCGTAACCCAACCGACCCACTAAGCCACGTCATCGGCATCGCACCGTGGTACCGGCGGTAGGATTTGTTTGAATCTGACAGAGACAGTTAATGTATTATAGTGACTTTAGGAGTAGAGTGTTGGTAGTGTGAGGTCGTGCTTGTTTTTGCTGTTTAGTGTAATATATGTGTGTTCAGTCACTATGATTTCGTTCGTTTGAGTGGTTTTGTTATGTAAATATATTGTGTTGCCATCAAATGAATCAACTTGAGCCTCATTTCTCGGCCGCGTGAGACGCGTGACACTCACCCACTTCTATTTGCCAGTAGCCTGTCTTTAGAACCACCGATGAGAAGTACTTCGCGTGACAGAGGTGGTCGAGACGTCGTCGATTCGTGGCACGGGGTTTACGTCCCTTTTGGTGATTTTGTTCAGCCGCCGGCAGTCAACGCAAAACCTTAATGTGTCGTCTTTCTTTTTTCATCAGTACGACCAGCGCAGCCCAGGGGCTTTTCGATGGCTGTATGATGTCGTCGCTGAGCATGTCGTCGACTTGAGTCCGGATGGCTTCCCACTCGTGTGAACACACGCGGTACGGTGACTGTCGGGTAGGTCGGGCTCCATATTCGGATATTTTTCGGTGCTTCGTGAGAGGTGTCTGACGTAATTTGGTGTTCGGCGAAACACACTCCCTGTAGTGACGCAGCAAACGCTAATTTGTTCCGCTTTTCTTGCGTAGCGCCGGATTCACGTTGAGGGGATGCGGAAGCTTGAAGATATCTTAGGAGGCGCGTTGAAAGTCGGCGACCGCGATCACGTCACGTGCTTCTTGCGTTTCTTCGAGTAACGCAATTGCAGCGCCCTTGTTTAAATGATGGTACTCCTCGGTGAAATTAGTGACCAAAACGTGGGATTGGCGTTGCTTAAAGCGCGCAATGCCTCTTGCGACGGAGACATCGTGGTCGAGAAGCAACCTTTGATCACTTTATACGATAGTCAGGAGCAACATCTTCACAGTAGACTTGATCATCAAGCTTGCGCGGATTTTTAGGTTGACATGATCATCGGGGATCCTAACAGCAGCACGGTGTTCGGGGTTCAGTTCCAGCGTCATGGAGTCATCGGGAGGAAAAGGTTATCGACTTGGTCCTCAGATCGATTATTTCACAGTTGTCCGTTAAAAAGTAAATTCGAATAATTACGTCGCGGACGCAGTTGGGTAAAATAACGAACGCAGCAGGGTACGTCATGCCGTCTCTGCTGACGCGTGATGTGCACGTTCCACTTGGCGCTACGAGATGGCCTCCTGCTGTCCGTATGTGCGTACCGTCCCATCTGGTCGTAAGTTTCTTCAGCTTAGGCGCGAATGATCCGCTTATCACCGAGTAGTCCGCTCCCGTGTCTATGAGGCCGACTTCATCAAAGCCATCAATGGACAACTGGACGTCGGACGCCGCCTTCCTATGAGTTCCGGGTGCGTCGGGGTGTCGTATCTCGGCTTGTGCGTCTTGACGGTTGAGCACTTTGCGTCATAGTTATCGTCGTCTTCTCAGCGGCAGGCTTGGTCATGTCGGGTACGCGTCGCGCCGTGGGGCTATCGTCGTGTTGGGGAGTGACGTCAGGGTTCGATCGGGTCGTCGGACTGAGGGAATGTCGTGAATCACGGTGTTCAGTGCGTCCTTGCATCGTTGGAGGGCTTTCGTTTTTCCGCTGTAGTGCAACTTCACCTCCAGAAGTTGCTGCTTTTAGTTTCCCTCTCATGGGCTGGGAGACCTTCCACGTGCGAACTAATATTGCTACGGCGGTGCGGCGACGGGTATGGGTAGGGCAACAGCGAACGGCTGAAACTGGCTCGTCACCCCTGGTGTTGGAAAAGTAGTCTTCGATCTCAGATGAGAGCTGGCCGGGCCGGGGACGTGGTGCGTCGACCGGGAACGCTCGCAAACCGAGCCTCTTGTAGGGGCAGCGACGGTAGATGTGGTCGACCTCTCCGCAGTGGTAGCACAGCGGGCAATTATCGACTGTTCACCGCAAGTCGGTCTCACTTGGGGCGGGGGCTTGCACCGCAGGTAAGGTTGGGGTGGCGGCAGGGCACGACGGTACAGAGCCTCATCACGATAAGTGCGTGGACGAGGAGGGTGACGGACAGCAGCCGCGTAGGCCATGGCTTGCGGCTCGCGGGAGGCTTCAGGCGTTGTTGAAGTTTCCCAGCGCTTGCTGCACTTCTCTAATGACGTCGGTTAGGGAAGCGACGTGTGGTTGCGGCGGTGTTGGGAGAAGTTTCCGCAGCTCCTCCCTGACTATTGCTGATAGTCTCTCGTAGGCTATCTGCGGGAATCCGCATGCTGTCGACACAACTCGCATTGGCCGTGCCAACAAAGTTGCGGTCATACTGCTTAGCACACTTTTCAACGGCTTTCTCAATGGTGCTGGCTTGGGTCCCAAATTTGGCAACGGGTTTGGGCGGATTGCGCACAAGTCCAGCAAACAGTTCCTCCTTCACACCGTGCATTAAGAACCGCAACTTCTGTTCTTCCGCCATGCAAACTTCATCACGCCTAAAAATTAAGCCCACCTCTCCTCGCGGGAACCCTGGTGTGATGCAACGCATCTCATGGGGGGTTCCACTGGCGTTTTCCATCGTATTGATTACGCCTATAGCAGGGGAGGTGGGCAGACGACCATCGACTGAGACCGCCGGAGCGCGGCATGCCGCTTTATATTCACAGCGCCCGAAGGAGAGGAGAGCGCGAAGAGAGAGAGAGTACTGAACATGCGCAGGGCGCGCGCCGAGCGCAGCGCCGCCCACCGGCGCCTAGCAACGGAGTGAGACCACGCTGCGCCAACCCGCAGCTGTTTGGGAAAGAGTGTTCGCTATCGGAGAGAGGGGAGTAGGAGAGGCGCAGCTGTGCGGACAACGCCGGACAGACGCAGGAAGGACAGAGGGGCGAGCATGAGATGCGTTGCATCTAAAAGCTTCATCTCTTCTACAAACACAACAACGCTTTCGTTAGGGTGTTGTGACCGCGTTTGCAGCAAGGCTTCGGCCCGCTCTTTTCGCACAATCGTGGTGAACGTCTTTAAAAATTGCGTTTCTGAATTGGTTCCAAAATTCTAGGGAGCGCTTTTTGTTTTCGAACTAGATCATTGCTGAATCTTCGTGGTAGAAGAAGACTTGCCTGAGTGTGTCGGCGTCGTCCCATTGCCTTTCCCGTTCGACTTGCTTTGACTAGTGTTCGGGATCTTCCGAAGGTGACCCACGTGATGATTGGAGTTCCCTGGGTTGTTGAAGAACGACGGCAGGACTGGAAGCGCTGGTCATGGTGCCTGCGTTGATCATTATTTTCACGACGTCTTCTTTCTTCACGTTAGCCGGAAGCAGTCCAAACTCTGGCTGAAGACTTTGCTGACGGCGACTGCCACGAGTTCCGGTGGCTTGTCGGCGACGAGAGCTTAGGGTGCATGTACCACCACCTTCACCAGATGTTACGTAGAAAAGAAGACGCAGCAGTCTTAAAGGAAAACAAATTACACCATCTCCCCGAAGGGAACTATGTGGTGATGCAAAGCAGAATTGTTGGCGTCCATTCAGCTCATCGGACGGTGCAGCGTGTCTCAACCGAAGCAGGAACTGAGGAAGCGGCGCGCGGACCGGGTTTATTCATATAGAGCAGATGGAGTGGAGAGGAGGAGATGAGAGAGGAGACGCGCATGCGCGCCTATCGCGCAGCTGGCGTGTTGCCGTTATGTCAGAGGGATTTACACGTTCGTGTCCACACCGGTGGCAAAGGCACGCAAGTACTGTTGTGTTACGGTGAGTAGGCGGTGGTGCTCGAGGCGCCGAAACTCGTCCATCATGTTCTTGTCGATGTTGTCGTCTCTGTGGTAGAATCGGTAGTCTCCGTCAGCGTTGGTGAGGTAAAGGTTGTTGACGTTGGTGCACCGGCTGAGAGCAACGTACAAGCCCTCGTCTTCGCAGCTTTGTCTTTCTTCTTTTTCTTCAGCTGTTCCCCTACGGGAAGATGACGACGGTGGTTGAACGCGAAGCTATCTTGTGATGGATTCTTTGGTTGGCCAATCCCTAGGGGCATCCTGCCAAAATCCTCATCAGAAGCGCTGCGTTCGGGGCGAGAGCAACGTACAAGCCCTCCTCTTCGCAGCTTTGTCTTCTCCTTCTTCATCGGTTCCCCTACGGGAAGATGACGACGGTGGTTGAACGCGAAGTTATCTCGTGATGGATTCTTTGGTTGGCCAATCCCTAGGGGCATCCTGCCACAATCAGCATCACAGGCGCTGCGGACGGGGCGCGGACGCGGGACATTCCCCCGAGCAAGAGACGCTAACATCCTCCTCTAAAGTTTTCAGTTCGTAGTTTCTGTTGGCATTCAGCTTCGCGTGCCTTCGTTGTATCAGTCGCTTCTTGACGTAGTTTGAATGAGTCAAGGACATAAGGCGCGTTCGTAGCACTTGCTCCTGTCTCGGTTTTGTAGCACAGTGGGAAGAGCGCCGCGTACCTCCCGTTGCGGCCAGAGGGTCGTGGGATTGAAACCGGGCTCCGCTATTTCTTTTTTTATATAGTGTAGGGGGAGAGGTGAGGACAACGGACGGACGCCGGACATAGCCCCGAGCAACAAATGCTTTGCATCTAAAACACGTTCATTAGAATGAACTTGTGCTCCCCTAACAACTCAAAGAATACACAGGCGGCGAAGCAGCAGTCAACAAAGTGAGGTGCGTAGGCGAGTGTTGGCTAATCGAATAAAGCAGCGCCTGCTCTGCGGGAATTTATCTTTGGGCGTTAGTGTTTCTCGAATCGTACAATTACATCCAGAACACTAGATCAATGAAGGTTATTCTAAGCTGTTGACGTTAGTTCGAAACGCTCTTCCTGTTAAAACAGATAACACGAGCGGCATAAAATAAAGAACGGAACACGCGCTTCACTTCGCACACATCTAAGACAGACTGGCGCAGCCGGGTGGTAAAAACAAAACATAAATAAACAAATGCAATGCGTGCTTCGCCGTAACATATTCGCTTACCACTTCCACCTCCTCGCCACCTATCTTAAACTGCTGTGCTCTACCGAGGTTCTTGATCATTACTTTAGTTCTCTGCATATTAGTTTTAGGCCCACGGTTCTACTCTGTACGTCCAGTGCGGTAAGCACGCTTTGCAATTCGTTCCCCAAGTTACTCAGCAAGGCAACGTCATCAGCAAATCGGAGGTTACTGAGGCATTCTCCATTAAACCTTACTCTGCACTTGTTCCAAACCAATGTTGTGACTACTACTTGCAAACATGCAAAGGTGGTTCAACTGTTCCCAAATGTGCGACATCTGTTGGCGGTGGAGTGTTTTCAAACTTCTTCTTCTTCTACGCTGTGGAAGACGACACGGCATCATCATCAGTTTCGTCAGCGCCGGCCGAGTGGTCGAACATTCTCACGCTGACCCCGCGCCAGTTCTATTAAAGCCCTCATTCTGACCTCACGTGCGCTCTCCACTCTCTCCCGACGGCTCTGCAGCCGGAGGATTTTGAGGTCTGTCACAGTAAACAATCGTGTTATTTGTTTCGATGTGAAACAGACACATTTACCTATTAATTCGCACACTAATGCGACGTACAATTGAAAATTTGCGTGATGACCCTTCAACTCAACATTTAAAACAGCATATAGTTCTCCCACAGAAATTCTACCGACAGTGACCGCCTAAATGCGAAGCCTTTATAATTACGTAGTGACTCATCGGCTGAAAGAATCATGGATGAAAAACAGAAACGTATAACCTTGGATTTGCTAAAAACGACAGTGTCCGTCCACGGAAAACCTAGAAATAGTGAGATTTGCCTTCATGCGAAGCCTATATACTTACGTATTAACTCATCGGCTGAAAGAATGGGTGATGGAAAAATTAAACGTGTCGACTTAGATTTGCCTACATACAGCGTCACATTGACCTTATATTGTCAGCGTCAAAACATTAACACACAGGATATATTAAAAGGGGCCATGAAGACAATATCAAATATTGTTTATTTGAAAGAAATATAATCCTGTCGCCTAATAAGGTCCACTCCAACAGCAATTGATGTTTGTAACCCAGAAAAAGCAAGAAATATTGAAGAGCATTGAAATCTCGCCCCCAATTCACATATTTGGGCAGGACTTTTAAACTATTTTTATGTGTGTGTTGACTGCAAGTCACTAGTCCAGTAATGAGATCAAACAAAACTAAACGCACTCCTACAATCTCCCAATCACATTTATTTCCACTGGCTTAGGTCCAAGGCCGCCAATCGCACTAGCAAGATTTCCTAACTTGATGGAAACATTTCCAGAAAGTGGCTGGCGAGTTGGCACGTTTGATTAGGTTTTCTTTATTATCTTGATTATTTGTTTGAAGTTGGCTGTAACATTGACATGTTTTATTGTCAATACAGCGTTTTAAATGAAACGAACATGCATTTTTTAGATTTCGAAAATGATTTATTCAGACAAACTTTTTAAAGTGAGTTGGCTAATGGTAGATGGACTCTGCCTGACTAAGGCCCAGTTCCCCGTACATGGTTACTGCTCACAGTGGCAGCAGCAAACACAAACCAAGTACAGAATGCAAGAAAAGAAGATCCATACCAAAGAACGTCATAGGAAAAACAATTCGACCAAACAAGTACACAGAACTGCAAAACAACAATCATTCCGCGTGTACAACAATAGGCAATGTTCTTTCCATACGACAAGTAAGACATGTATCTCATGTATCTCGGCATGTATCTCATGAACCATTTTCGGCAATATCAGGGTTTGCTCAGGAAACTGAGTTATAAAATAACCAAATGCCTAGGTTCCATAATTTCTCCTTATCTTAGGGGTTTATTATATTTCGTGTAAATACGTATATTGTATGTTGAGTGGTTGACCGTGACTAAAAGGCGCACTCAACGAGTTTGATTTCGTTAGAAATGCGTACTAAAAAATTTCAATCTGACAGCTTCGTTTTTTCAGCAATTTACGTCAAGAGAACGCATCATAAGGAACGTTCCAAGTAATGACAGTTTTCAATGCATCGAACGGCTTCTTTTTGTAGAGCTATTATTAATTTCATGTTCGTTATAGTCGTGGTGCCCCGTACTAACAAGAAGTAGTGCAAGTGAGATTGCACTGGTGCGTAATACAATTGACATAATACATTCAGCAACCACTTGCGTAATTTTGTCCTCATGGCCCCCTTAAAGCATTATTTGCTGTTAATAGATCATCTAAGAAGCACAAAACTAGGAAATCTTAAGTTAATGGCGGTGGAAGGCCCGTATACTTACGGTCAGGTGAATACATAGCTGAAAGAACGGATGAGAAAAAATTAGCAATGGGATTCCCTCGCTGAAAATTTTTGCCAAGATAAACACCTTTTCTATCTTCACTTTGCCTTTTTGCCATGGGACACATTAAAGGTTAACATGAAGAGAGAGAAGAAAGTAGGAAAGAAAAAGGTAGAGGGGGTATAAGAAATGCACTTACGCTCACTATACTCCCTAAAGCGAACTTTGGGAGCAGTGTGAGCGGCAGTTTTTTCTGTCACAGCGCAATCTGCGGAAGTGATCGCGTGATCAGGAAACGCCCGTCAGCGCGCGCTACACGGCTGTTATCTCGCAGTGCGTCGCCACCACGCGCCAGCACGTTGTCACGAATCATGTGTGAACAACCCGCTCAAATGTCACGTGGTTCAGATTAGCCACGCACGGGGAAGCAGTGAGCATGTTGTTGTGTTAAAACTACGCGCGCAAATGTCACGTGGTTTGGATTAGCGGAAGACGGAACAGCGTCAGGAGAAAGTGTCAGGGCCCTGGCGGCGACGCATGGAACAAGAGTGAGGTAGACGCAGTGAGAAAGATGTTGCTATAGTCGCGCGTGAAGCCCTCCTCGAAACCCTTCGCTTGATGCTCCTCTCCGTTTTCTTTCTGCTGCCGCTCCTGCGTTCGGTCACTAGGTTACGTGGAAGCCGACGCCACGAAATCGAGGTATCGGGTGCCAGAGGGCTGCACCCTAAAATCAAGCAGTCGGGAAACCGATAACACTGGCCACCTCTACAGCGAAAATCAAAGCTCAGGAAGAGCAATTTCCAGCATCACCTAGCCTCGAAACCTAGCTCTACATGTGGACGCTTAAGCGCCAGCAGATTTTTGGATTTCAGAAGAAAGCTTTAAAGCACAAAGATCTGGAGTAATCCTTGCAAAAAGAAAGCAAAGATCACAGCGGTAACAGAGCCACCTTCATGACGGCCATGAGAATAATGTGACCCTAAAACTCAACTTCAACGAATAGGTAGGCTTCTGCAACGCTGCCTGCGCGTTAATTCCTGTCTGGTCAGCCGCTCTCCAATGAGAGCAGTCAGGACGCTGGAGGCATGTCCGCCGGCGCGCAAAACACCACGGATGAGCGGAAAAACTAGGTATCCTAGGGTCCCTGAACATGGAGGCGTTGGACACCTTCCATGCGAAGCCTGCCCACACCCCGCAAATCATTTTAATGGTTTCCACAAAGCGGCGCTGCACGGCGTACAGTACACACGCAGGCAGTACGCAGAAAGGATAGGAAGAACAGGATAGGGAACAACAGGAAAGTGGCTGTTACGCCATTTTCAGGTGACGCGATACGCAACGTTATACCGGCACCTTTGGTTTACGACTAGGGGAAAAAAATGAGCTGTGTAACAATGCTGTCACCAGATTAACGATGAGGGAAGACTGTCGTGGTTCCTCCAGTTCCTTAAAGTTACTTTGCGGTTCGAAATACACTGCCGAAACAGGGAATGGTGAAGAAGTCATACATTTACATTGTTCCGCGAACCAGGACAATCTAAGCTTGCGACTGTCAGTTTATCTGTCGAATGCGACTGGCAGAAATCTGAAATTTTAAAGCCTGAGGATAGGGAAGTCCAGCGAAGCTGGTGGCCTGGTTGCATTTGGTATGTTGGCTTTTGGCTG
Source organism: Haemaphysalis longicornis (assembly GCA_013339765.2). Taxonomy (NCBI): domain Eukaryota; kingdom Metazoa; phylum Arthropoda; class Arachnida; order Ixodida; family Ixodidae; genus Haemaphysalis; species Haemaphysalis longicornis. Next base: position 84,744 of record JABSTR010003484.1, on the reverse strand, counting down.
TATCGGGTACTTACTATGGGGAATAGTAAAGACAATGATTTGACATCTACCTCACCAAGCAAACTAGCATACGATATTTGGGTAGAGAGAGCGACGTTTGACTGTAGGGCTTCTGCACCAATCACAGCGCCGGCTCTATCTACTGCGCCACACAGGTGCACGTTACGGAGCGCACGGCATTGCGCTGTGGCAGAGAGGGAGAGACGTCGCGCGTCGCGAGCAGCACTCAGGACTCGAGAAATAGGCGGCGCGGTGGAGCAGAGGATATAGTGAGCCCGTGACCATTGTACCACCGTAGATCATCATGCTTCGCCTCAAAACACACAATGCGAGAAAACCAGTTTACAAAAACAAAGCTCACACCGGTCTTCTTGCAGGTGACTTCGTCTCTGGATTACGATTCATTGCTTGGAAGGCACTCTTTAGAAGGCCTACTAAGCATCGTACATGAACCCACGGTGGGCCTAAGGCGTTTTTTTATTCTTTCTAATTTGTTATCTCATACTCAGAACACATGGCAGTGAATAAACTGAGGTGCGAACTAGAGTTCCTGTATATAGCTCCCGCAGGGAGTTAAGAGTTGCGCGACCGACCGCCATCTTTGTTATCCGGATTGCTGCGGGAAAGCCGCCCGTCGCGAGTGAAGGAGCCTCGCCGCCATGCTTCCGACGGCGGCCGACGCGCGGTGGGGTCGTTTCGGTCGGCCGCGCCTCACGCTTCTGCTGCTGCTGTTCCTGGGCGGGGCGTGGCGGCTGCGGCGCAGCTGTAGTGGGGGCTTCTCTGCGCGGCATGGATAACCGGAGTGTCGCAATCACGGCGGCGCGTGGAAAAGGGTCGCGCGACTCTTAGCTCCCTGCGGGAGCTATATACAGGAACTCTAGTGCGAACGAGACAGAGGCGCCACCCGCCGACAAGAAGCGCAGGTCGCCGACCAGAGAAAATCGTAATGTCCACCAGATGGTGAACCAAGTTTCCAAGTTTTCGTTCCACACTGGGGAGAGAATTGGGGGGATTAGACATCTACAGCTCCGCTGCAAAAGCAACGCCAGGGTTCGCGACTACAACGCCTTCGGTAAGGGGAAAAGGACTATTTACATTAGAACACACAGCACATGCCCAATCACCGCCATCGTTCCTCATCGTTTTCTTCTACCAACATCAGCACTTCACTTCTTTCTCCTCGGGAAGAAAATTCCAGCACCAGGAGAACGCGCGCTCGCTAGTAACGCCCGCAGCAAGATTCCAACACCAGTCTCAGGTCCGAAAAAGATGGCACTTCACAACCAGGTAAACATAGGCAACCGAGCATAAATAATCTACTACTACGAATCATTGTTCGTGGCCTCGCAGATTCCAAGCGTGCATCATCGGGCCCCATGTACAATATCTGGTGGGGCTCATCATAGTGATGTCGAGGACTCTCTTTCTGAGGCGACTTGTTCAGCGGGTATGCGATATATGAGTGTTTTAGGACTAACATTGTACAGGATCCACATACCGCGCACTGGCGTTACAGTTTTCTAGGAGTTCATCCGCGCCTGATTACGCACGAAAAAAAAACGACAGTTTGGTAGTAGCCAATGTAACCAGGAAGGGACGCAATTTGCACAAAAAATGCATAACTGAGTGCGTTAACAAATGGACTACACATAATTACATGACTAAGACTCGGTGCAGCCGCGTAACAATATCATAAATGAACATAATTTTTTAAGTTGTATTTGAGTAAAAACAACGAAAAAGAAAATTAACACATAATCAGAATCATCCAACCAACCCAAAATGTTTCATATACACTACCCTCGAAAAACAGAGACACAAAAAACTAATGAAAAAAACTGGCCGCGTATCTGCTCCCTCACAGCAAATGTCATGCAAATACGATATTCCTTTGCGCGCCCCTGGAGCGTCAATGCCGGTATTCTCTCCGCCCCTCCACCAGAATTTCTCGCTTAGCCTCTCCCGTTTCGCATGTCCCAGGAAAAGCACCGGGAAGATTTGATACAGGCAATTTAATTTTCGAGCGTTCCACTGCTCGTGCGTCATCTGTTGCAACTTTTTGTTACAACTGAACTTGGAACTCCACAACGTGACCAGACTCGTGCGTGCTCTCAGTGTATTTCGGAGTAAAAATATTGTTTTAAAGCGTACCGTATTTACCCGATTCTAACGCCCACTTTTTTCCCTAAAAAATAGGCCGAAAAATCGCATGCGCGTTAGAATCGGATACAAAACCGAAACTGCCGAAACAGCGAAAATTTCGTCCCACCCATCGCCATCGCCATCTCAAGATGGCGCCAAAGCTTTTAGCAACGATTTTTCCGACGCATCAATCCTAGGCGCCTAGACTTTTCTATATCGGAATTCACACAAATCGTCGAATCGTTTCACTTGCGCGCTTGATAACAGCAATGGCAGCAGCGGCTCCCACGCGTTCAAAACGAGCGGTCGGCTGAAGCGTGCACCTCTGGAGAAGCTCTCGGGATGGGCGTGCGAGGTGTGGGCCACGTCCCATAGACCATGGTTGAACATTCGTTCAGGGGCGGTATTCTCGAGTTTTGTCCCTTTTGCGTCCCTTTCAAAAGTGTCCCTTTTGGCGAGCCCTGATTGGCCAAAAGCAAACAACCGGAAGTGACGTAGCGCAAGCGCGGCAAACCTACTGCCAACGCTGACTGCTTAACCGGAAGTACGTCACGGTGAAAGGGACGCAAAAGGGACGTTTTCAAAAGGGACAGTTACGAGAATACCGCCCCAGAAGTGGGGCATCGCGAACGCGCTTGACGGCACTGAGGACGAGATGTTGTGGTCAGTGGACAGCGACGAGGAGTCAGATGAGTGAGATTACTTCGTGAAATAAATCGCCCGTTTCTCTTGCATTCGTTTGTCTGGGTCACAAAGTCCCGTGCGCGTTACAATCGCAGGTGCAAGTTTTTTTTGTTTTAAGTGCGAATGCACTTTATAAGCGACCCCGAACCTTCCGCCGTCCGCATAGCAACAGCTGCGGGTGCGCGCGCTTTTCGTCTTCCTTAGCAACGGGGGGAGATGGCGCGCGCTGCCTGGCCGCTGACATGGCACATACCCACGTGGGAGATTGGCCAGGAATAAGTGCGAATGCACTTCTTAAGCGAGTCTGAATAGTCGCGCTCGCATAGCGCCTCCTCTCCCACCTCGCCTGCTCTCCTAAAGCCCCTTTACTGCTCTCCAGCTCGCAACACCCTCTCTCGGCGCGCCAGCCAGGCCACTACACTATACAAAAAAAAAACAGCATCCGGCGCCAGGTTTCGATCTGCGGACTTTGCGACGCTCTACCGACTAAGCCACGGACGCGACGTTGATTTTTTTTTTCTGAAACAATAACTTTATTTACACGTAAATATACACGACATGCCGAGTGTTACACATGGTTCAGGAGCAGCTGTGACTGTGGATGTGTCGGTTACATGTTTGGCGGGTAAGATGACAACGAACGTGAAACCAGGAGAAGCAAAAAAAAGGGGCAAAGAGACACGAAACGAAAATAGGAGGACAATGAGAAACAGCAGCACAGGCTCTACAAAAACAAAGGCTAAAGGAATTGTGTGTGTCCTATGGCTGGCGCTATCTCTCCTGTTTCTCAAAGGAGGACTTGGTCAACGTAGATACGCTGGCCCGTTGAACGCTCCAGCCCCCCCCCCCCTTTTTTTTAATGGCTTAGGCGTTTCCCTGCCTGCGCCTATCCTCATTTGTTTTGTAGCGCTTCAGCGCATGGCTGCCTCGGGTGAGCTTCCTTCGCAGTTCCAGGTCGCAGTCAGATGTGCCCAATGCGCTGACCGTCCATTGGACCTCCCGCAGAAAGTGTCGCCATGCGGGTTTTGGGTGGAGGGCGCACTCCACTGCATCTACCCTCGCTTTCCAGAGGGAGTGAAGTCCGATGGCTAGGACACAATCACGGAAAGCGGGGTGCTCTGTGTCCACGCACAGGAACTTGAGGCCCGGCCAAGTGACGTTCCACGATGTTCTGAAGCACGCTTGTATTTCGTGCCAGAAATACATCGCCGTGTTGCAGTCAAGGAATGCATGTTCTGCGGTTTCCGGTTTGCCACACAGGAGGCATCCGGCGCCCCAGGGGAGGAAGAAGCCTCGCTCGTTCTGACGCGCCATGACTGGCAACACTGCCGCGTGGAAACGGAAGAAAAAATCTTTTGTGCCGACTGGGATGGGAGATTGCCTGACTCGCTTGAGAACATCGCCTCCACCCTGAGGGACCGGTGGCTGACGATACAGGGGTGGTGGCAGTGTCTGAGCAACTAGGTCCCAGTATAACTTTCGCGGCTTCACAGCGAGCAGGTATTCCCAAGAAAAACACCTCTGAAGTGAAGCCACCGCGCTCGCTACCTCCCTGTAACCCGGTGATGCGAGAGCCGTGATCGACAGGCGCTGATGTGGCAAGCCACGGCCGCAAGTGAAAGGAGCCTATGCATTGGATGGCCGCCTGAAGAAACGGTCCTTCGACCTGGTCGCGGAAGAAAAGGAAGCGCTGGACTACGAGCTTGAGTTCTGCGTTTATCAGTCCAATGCCACCCCCCTCCACGCTCCACAAGCCGTGATTCGCTGGCGATTGGTGCGGCGCATGGGCTCGTATTGCGACCGCCAAACGAACCCCGCCCACTGCCCACGACCAGTGTAGCCTCTGTATCGAGCCGGCATCGATGGTGGTAATGCGCGCTGCGTACAGAATCGCGGGGGTAGGCTACCATGTTGCACAAGAGGGACCTTGCGTAAATGGATATGTTACGGTTCCTCGAGGGGTGAAGCTTCCATTCGGCCGCGTCAACTTTTGATTTCCACACGAGGCGCCACCGCCTGGCCCACTCCGATCTTTACCAGCTTCGACCTCAACCGCTGGTCCGACCACCGCATCCGAAGCCCTGCTTGGCTTTCTTTGCCGACCCCCCAGGCCCCCGGCTTTTTCAAGGTTCACTCTTCACCAGCCCAGCCCTGACAGCCTGTCGGAGTACTTCTCCGGCTTGGGCTTGTTGTGCAGTCGGCAACGTTTCGGCATAGTTCCCGTCCGCCATTAGCCTTTTCTTTTGTGGTGTCAGTTGCCCGCCGCAGGTTGCTTTAAGGCGGGTGCAGACTTGCGGGCGGCTCGGGGGTCCATTGTTGGCCCGGGGGTCTTACTTGCCCATTAACGGCCTCTGCCGATTAACGGTATGCCGCTGTTTTGGTTCCGCTCCTCCTATTTGTCTCCTCTCCGCCGTTGTGGTGTCAAAAGGCTTTCCTCCGCTGGCCGCCCCTTTCCTAGCACGTCCAGTGCTTTTTTTCCCCCTCCCTCCTCACTTTGGTGGTCTCCACTGGTCGTCTTGTTGCCGTGTGTCCCACCACCGTACGGCCGTTTCGAGTCGATGCACGTATCCGACCCCAGGATTTGTCCACGACCCAAAAGGAAATCGGCGGAAACATGGCTTGCTTGGACCGGATTGTGTGTTTTGCATTTTTCCGGCATTTGACCATGGAAGGATAGGTTAAGTAGCTTTTTTTTGTTCCTCGAAAACCAGCGAGTATTGGACTTAAACCTTTTTCAAGTCATGTAAAATCTGGGACAATCCCGTCACCCCTTTTTCAGACCTCCCCTGGGTGCATTTTGACCAAACCTCCCTCCCTTTTGGAGGCTCCAAAAAACTTTCCCCCCACCTTATCTTCTGGGCAATTTGGATCTTCCCTTAAACAAGCCTCCCTCAAGTGTCCACTCCCCTCCGCGGTCCCCCGCGAGCTCGCCCTGGTGTTGAATCGGTGATGTTTTTGGTTTCCGTCTCTGATTGCGGAAGATTTTCCTTCGGTGCTGTTGTCACATCCTCTGCTCCCTGCTGCCCAAGCCATGCCCCCAGTAGCGATGTTCCACATTGAAAACTCATTTTTTAGTTACGCGGATGTCCTCAATTCCCCAGGCCTCTTTCCCCCGCCTCAATGACCTCTCGGAACGTTGACATGAGGCTTGGTAGTCTACCACACGCGACGTTGATATCAGGTGAAGTAAGCGCCTTATATCTTTAACGCATTCACTACGTCGTCAGCGGCGTGCGGTGGCGTCTCAACGCATAATAGCACGGGAAAAACCTAACAACGACTCGCGGTTTGGTAACCCACTCCTCCTCACGTACCACGCTTCGCCTCTTCCTCTCCCTTCACTCCGGTCGGCGCTTCGCAGCTGCGGTGCCCCTTACAAAAATGCTATATATGGCCATATATAAAAATTGCCATATATGGCCACGTCAGGAATTGGGCATATGTGGCCATATATGGGTGTGCCATATATGGCCATATATGCCAATTCCTGACATGGCCATATATGGGTGGGGCCATATATGGATGTAGGCCATATATGGCCTTATATGCCCAATTCCTGACGTGGCCATATATGGGCGAGGCCATACATGGGTAAGCCATATATGGCGGCCTAACATCATATATGGCTATATATGGATTGAGTTTATGACCACGTGGATAGCATATATAATGAACTTCAGTTAACAGCAGCAATTAATGCTGCACCCTAAATGCTGACAAACACTTCATGACATACCTTCCACATTTTATTACAAAAATGATGCGCGTGCATGCGAATTAAGGTGGTTGCAGGTTGCTTTGTTGTGGCGATGGGTCAGTGGCTGCATTCTTCTTGGCCAGCTTGGCCCCTTTGATGGAAGCACAAGTTTCTCACTGCATTTATTTTTACCTCTTGTATCTAGCTGTGGCTTTACTAAATCTTGCAAATGAAATGAAACAAATAGAGTTATCAGTAGTCAATGTCCAAGTTCTTTTTCATTATTCCTAAAAATAAATTTCGTAAAAACTACTGTCACGTCCTCAAATAATTAGAGGGCCTGAACCAATTCTCCCCCTTGCTAATACTTTTATTCTGCCTTACATTCTTCACAACAGGATACAGAACGCAATTGTTATTAGTGATGCTGAAAGGTAATTGCTTGCAATTTTGTCACCATAGTCCATGTTAAAACCTTTATGCAACTTTTACAAAATAAATTTTATTTGTTTACATCGAGAACTCCTTATTTTGACAATTCAGCTTGAGGTTTAAACAAATGCACTTCAGCTATTCACTTCGTCAAATGTAAATGCACATTGCAGCCCACAGAACATTTTTTCTGCTTATGTTGATAAGAAAAAAAGCGGCCCAAAATGGCATCAATTCCTGCATGGAGAGGTGTCTGCTGGATGGCTGGAATGTGCAAACATTTGGCTTTTAAACCCTTTCTGGAGAATGCGACGAGGCAAAAAAGCACCTCATTATTCAACCCCACTGTAGTGCTAATACCGAAAACAACAAACAGAAATGAGCGAAAATTCATTAACCACATTCAGCAGGAGAGCATGCTCATGCAAGGGGCACATTTCTCGGGCAGATTTGACATGGCGATAGTGCTACTAAGATTTCATTAACATGCATTTATATTCACCGATTTTTCTTTTAAGTGTAAGTGAAAGCCCCGTGGATATTATTTTGTTAAGATGCGTAAGCTATATTTAAATGCCCAGCGGAGTACAGATGAACGACGCTATAACGAACGCTAATATAGCGAATTATCAGCTGCAGCGAACTTAATACGAACTTTGTTTGGTCACGCTCCAATTCAGTGGCACATTCTTTTATAACAAAACTAAAACATTAAGCCGTGTGCTATATCGGCTGTAATAAAGCAATATTTGGCTAGCACGGATAAAAAAAATTTAAGATAAGACATTATTTTGAAGAAACTTGAAAAAACTACCGACGTCCGAAACAGCACAAGTAGAAAACGCCCTTTTGTGCGTGGACACCGTGAAAAACTTCATCCTAATCCGAGCTGTGAAAAGCCACCGGATAAAGACCGCATCCTTCAAATAAATGAGACCGCAAACCTGTTTTGCCAAACAAGCGATGCTGTTGTTCTTTCACGTGCTCATGTTCCGGTCAATTACCCAGCGAATGCATTAAAATGTTTACTTTCACTGCCCTACTGAGTGATAAAAAATGCGTTATCTTCCGCGACGTAACTAATGCAGCAGGCAGCCGCGCGATAAAGCGGTTTCAGGGAGTGCGCCCACTAAGTGCACAAACTGCGAGGGCGCGTCAGCCTCCCAACAAAGTCCTGTGCATGTATTGAGCGGCACGCGCTCCCGTGTTTACTGACATAAAGCATTCGACTGTACCTCCACCGAACTAGTGGCCCGCACTAAGTTTTTGAAAAATAGATGCAGGAAAAGGCGGTAAAACAGGGAAACACAGTGTCCAGGTTAACAGCTCTGAAGAAAACTGAGCGCTACCACCCTTACAACTTTTGGAAACGCATTAGCTGCAACCTCAACACGTAAGTACGCGCACGACAAATTTCCGAGAAGCCCTTACGTTAATACGATTTTCTTCAGCGGAGGAGGGGACGGAGAGGGTGAGCTGTAAAACAGCGCTTCTATTAAAACAAGTAGGGTTGCCGCGGCAACTTTTCGAGAGAATTCGGAAGCGTAAAGCATCGAGTGTAAGAACGCATCAGACGCACCACCCAGGTTAAGCGATTCTCGAACCACACGCCGGTTCCACTGGTTCTAGCGTGTTTATACCGGTCGAGGCTCGGACAGCAGTTGTTGGAGTACACTTGTTGTACCCGCGAGAGCGTAGGCCAGTGGCTTGATCTGTATGCGTGGCTACACGGATAATATCCGCATCCGCGAAGTGAAGCTCGCATACCTAGAAAAAATATTACCTCCAATAAGCAAAGCCTTCGGTGCTTGTCATACAAAAGTGCGGCTTGGGAGCCAGTTACACGTGCACGTGTATCCTCTTGAAATGAAAGCGCAATTCTATACCAAAATGAAAAAAAAGCTTACCCTGGAATTCTCGGGTGAGGCTTTCTCGCGGCACCGCGTGTATCCATGCATTTCTCAGTCTTTCTTCCCTCGGGAACGTGAACACGTGTACCTTCGTGTCCGCGGTGTAGTCGCCGCGGCATCGTTGTACACACTTGCACGGCATCTAAGCGTACTTACTTTGACATTGCCAAAATTTGCAGACGCGGAAACACTCACAGAAACACACAGAAACGAGCGACTGGACGGCGAAGACGCGCACGTGGAAAAAGACACGCTGGGGAATGCGAATGTGCGGTGCAGAGGGGCATCCTGCAGCCCAACGTGTGATTCCAAGAAGTCGCAGTGACAAGAGGGGTGATCGCCTCCGCGGGGCTTAGCGCGAGTGGAAAGGGTGCACCTGCACAAAGCCTTTCTCCCTTTCCAATCGGTGTTCCTACGACCCCTACGACCCCACCGCGAGCTGCCGAAAGAGAAAAAAGAAAAACGTGCAAGGCTGGACAGCATAGCCGCTCCCCAAGCGGAAAGCTGAGGAGTGCCCCTTTGTTTACTTTGCGGGAGACGCCTTCCAAGAATGGCGGACCGGCAGCCCACATGCTCACATCGCTGCTGGAAAAGGTCCATTTTCTTTCAAGGTGCCATGCGCTGTAGGGCTGTTTGAATGATCTGAATCACGCGCCACGCACGTCATGCTGTAGGTAGCGACCGCGATATTGGGTAGGCGCAGCAGGCGGCGCCGCTTCGGCGCCGTGCTCTAGCTATCGCTAACCGATCGAGTTGCGTCACTGTGTAGCGTCCTCGATAAACATGCACCAGGCTTGCCCCCAAATCCGGCGCGTTGTACAGTGCCCCGCGGCGGTGCGCACCGGCACGGAGCATTAATGGAGGACAAATTGAGCGGTTCTACCCAAATGCCATCTCGTTAGCTGTGAAAGCAATTCACAAATGCTTTCACAATGGCAATAAAGTAGTGCAATATGACACATCACTACTTAAAAGAGATATTTATTGAGAGGCAATGATTTTATGTGGAAGAACACCATATCTTTCTCAAACTGGAAAAAAAATCACGATAGCAGAAGAATTCTAGATTGATTGATTGTAGTGTTTAACGCGCCGACGCAACGCAGGCGATAATGCGCGCCGTAGTGGAGGGCTCCGGATTAATTTTGACCACCTGGGGATCTTTAACGTGCGCCGAAATCTCGTACACACGGGAAGAGTTCTAGGCCAGAGTGTGATTTGTGAACATTCTCTTTGTCTACTGAACGCAATTTTAAACCTACTCGCGAGAGCGCTCCGATTAATAAACAGGTTTCAAGCTTTCAAATGCCACCACTAATTTTTTATACTGAAAATATCTTTTTCTCGTAACTAATTAAGGCTGTTAACTGCGAAATGTTTTTCACAGCAAGCATAACCAGCTATTGGACGATGCTGTACATAAATGCTGTGTTGAAAAAGAAAGAATAAAAACTGTTTGTTGTGCTGTTGCATATATGACAAATAAAGAACTAAGGCAGCTGCATTAAATATAATTGCAGTTTTGAAGTACGCAAGGAAAGATCTCTGTATAGTAAAAAACTATCAGCACCCTAACTGGGTAATTAAAGAGAAAGTGTTTTCGGAGAATTTATATGACAGGGAATTCATATTCCTGTGATTGTTAAAATAGTTAGAGAATTTGCATATATATTACTTTGGAACTGCGTTAATCAATTGTATATATCAGTAACTGGCCGCATATCTGGCTGCATTTAGTGTAAAACATAAATCTGATTGTGTCATATAGCTGTTGTTCAAGCCATACAGGGTGTCCCAGATATCATGCACCAAGATTAAAAAAAGTAATGGCGTAACTCGAAGAAAACCTAGTGCATAATGTTCGCAGTACTGTGAAGAAGTGGGCAGCATTTTTTTGGTAATGAGACTTAACTAAGTAATTAATTGTAATTAATTTTCTAACTCGAGAAGTACTGTCCTAATCACTAAAGTGTCAATGAGGCACTTGCAGGTACCCACGAGGGGCATCTAACTGCGGTATTTTCAGCGGCGAACCAATTGCGTACTCATTTATTCTGACTGATAAAAAAACCCGCGAAATACGAAACATACCACGTGACGGCGCCTCCGCGTGCATCGTAAAGCAACGCCCTCAAACAGGCGGCCTCTGAGTTAGCCAGAATTAAATAAACAAAAGAAAGAAAGAAGAATAAATCGCGACCGAGTTTGTGCCTTATCTGCACACGCGCCCCGCAAATCTCGCTGTTGCTGCTCCTTCCCATGCATTCCATTATCAAGGTGATGCGCTGTCTCTTCGGGCAGGTGACAGGGAAGCAGTTGCTTTCAATCAGCTTATATGGGGATGCTGCTTTACAATGCGCGCGGAAGCTCCTTCACGTGGTATTTTTCATATTTCGCGGGTTTTCTTTGTCAGTTCATAATAAATAATAGGCAATTAGTTCGTCGGTGAAAATACCGCAGTTAGATGCCCCTGGTGGGTACCTACAAGTTCCTCATTGACACTTCAGTGATTAGGACAGTAATTCTCGAGATAGGTAATTAATTACAATTAATTAGTTAAGTATCATTAACAAAAAAAATTACTGTCTGCTTCTCCACGGTACTGCAAACATTGTGCACTAGGTATTCTTTGAGTAACGCCATTGCTTTTTTTTAATCTTTGTGCACGATAGCTGGGACACCCTCTATAACGAAGAACGTAGCGCCATATATGGATGTATAAGCGCCATATATGGGTTGACCAGGCCATATACGGTTGTACTTGGCACCATACGTGGATGCAATTGACGCCATATATGGGTTGGACGCGCCATATATGGCTCCATGTGGGGCCATATATGGCCATATTTGGCGCCATATATGGGCTGACCACACCATATGTGGCCCTAATTGCCCCCATATATGGCAAGTTATAGCCTGATATGAACACATATACAGCTATATATGGCCACATATAATTTATATATGGGCCATATATGGCATTTTCGTAAGGGATGTCTCAATAAGCTTCGGGCAATTGGAGGGCCTAACTCCTCAAAGACCCCATCAGGCGAACGAGTGATTGCAGCATTACAATTTGTTATAACGAACCCTAAATGAAGTGATCGGTGAAGTATAGACGAAATGTACAAAGAATGCTATCCACCATCTTGCGCTGGCCCAATCTCTACCGCTGCCACCTTAAAAAGAAAACGTTTATTATAATTACACAATCTTGCGTAATGAAGTGATCTACGGCTCTCATCGGGAACTAGATTTCAGCAAAGACCCGTGAAGACAGTAAAAAAAAAACCACCCGCATCTTCCCACGGGGGGAACTCGAGTAAACGCGTCGCAGAGTGGTGGGGGTGTCGCGTGAATGTTGCGTAATTGGGTATGGTTTGGGAATGCTTGTTGTTGTTATTTCGTCTTTATTATTCTTATTATTAATGAAGAGAAGCGAAGGCAAGGAGTGTAAAGTTAAAGTCTGTCTTTATTGCTTGGTGCCGTAAAGCAAAGCGTCAAGTCAAGCGAACGCCAAGCAAAAACGCCCTTGACTGAATTCCGAACGCGCGCTCCCCCGTTTATATACACACCGCCCGCGTTCGAGGGAGAGGAGTACGGGAGAGAGACGCGCATGCGCACACTTCCGTACACAAGCGCGCGAACTTTCAACGCACCCACCACGCCGAAATCACGTGTACACGCCCTGCCGCCGTTACTGTTGAGCGCGACGCAGCGCACGGGTAGCTGCGACGCATGCGCGCACAGACGCGCTCCCCCCGCACCGCCGCAGCTGTTGTTGAGAGCGACGGAGTGCACGGGGTACACGCGCTCCTCCCGCACCGCCGCACCTGTTGTTGAGAGCGAGGAGGGTACGGGGGAGAGACGCGCACCTGCGCCTCGACGCGACGCGCATGCGCAGTGAGCGTGTGGACGGCGCCGACTACATCGACGAGTGACATCGCGAGCCTAAGAAATGCTCCGCATGTAAAAGTAGAGAAGGTACTTAGTCCAGAGTTTAGCAGGGCACCGCCAGAAAAACACCGAAAAAGAAGGACGGACTGTAGCGTTCGTGGAGAGGGCTACTTGGCTTGGAATTTTGTGAGAAGGGCGCAGTGGCGAGCCTGCCTTTTCTAGAGCAATCGAAGTACCATGGTGACCGATGGATAGGTTGCAGTGTGGGAGAGATGTGAGTTTTACTTTTTCCAATACCAGGATTGTTGCCCTGTGGTTAGGCATTTCCCGAAGCCGCCTTTGTGTTTTAACATACCATTTTTTCATAACAAGCAACATGGTCGAGGTGGTTGTTCCCGGAATTAATTTAAGTGTTTGAAGTTCGGGCCAATGGGCAATTGTGAAATACTCTTTCTATTTCAGGCGGCGGTGCTTGCCAATTCTACGAAAGTGAGACGACCGACGTCACGGCGTAAACAGGGAAGAGCTAAGGGATAGCTGTTAAGATAACTTCCTCGGTATTCTTTTGCTTTTTGGTACGCAGGTGTGATTTAAACAAGAGCTTTTTTGGGTTACTTTAGTTTGAAAAGTTCGGCAGCCCTGTGTTTCGCTCGATTCAGTATCAAACCACCGTGAATTGCTCTGACATCTCCTGCTTCGCTACAAATGGCCACCTTTCGTTTACTTGAAACAGACGCGCGATTGCGTTTTACTGCAGCAAATATAAACCGTGCGTACAGGCGTAATGTAGGCAAAATGAAAGCAAATACTAAGACAACAGTCGCCGCAGTAGCTGATTGAACGATAACAGGCAACAAGACATAAACCGACTCGTATTGTCTTAAAAAATGAATCGTTAACACCGTTGAAACAAATAGGAAAATATACATAACCAAAGAGAAAAAAAGACAGAAAAAACCGCTTATAAATGCCTAAATAGGTGACTTACAGATGCCCCACTTCGTGGACCAGGGCGTTGCTCCCATGGTATACTCTTCCAATGTCTTTAACAACGGCAACGTTGTACCTCTGGACGCACACACCAGACATGTGCGCTTGGCCTTGGAATAAAACACAACAAACACCGTAAAGACATCTAAACCATGAGCCAGCCAAGTAAGAATTATCAACGAGAGCCTGCAGAAGAAACAGTTCCTCAGGGCACATCAGTCTCCTTACGCGTTTAGAAAGCGAAAGGCCGGCGATGCTTATTACGAGCTTGTTTGGACTGACGTTATTTGCGGTGCAGGTTTTTGAGACACCTTATCTCTCCTATGCGACAAAAAATTGATGCCATACAACCCAACGAAAGTACATCTCCACCAAAGCTGTCGTAACCCGTAACACATACTGATGGGAAGGTTATGACTTTTTTTTGTTTAGGCAGAATTTCCTTGAGATCGGCTTTTCTGAAGGCAAATGCTGGGCCGTGCCTAGCCTGACGCATGCTTTCGCTATCGAATGACGTCCACCTCCTTTTCGAGAACAGCTAAAAACCTAACCTTAACAGGGAACACATGAGGGGAGGGTTTCCACTGTTCAAAGGTAACCTTATCATCCATCATGCTTTTTCGATGTATGTTTCCTGAGCCTATTCAGAGGAATTCTGAGCTCTTAGCTGTATGCCTGATTAGCCAAGCGCGCGCGACTCGGTGTTTTGAGCGAGGACTTCTTCATCGTCTCTGAGTTTCCTGTTTACGACACAAAATTTTCTGGCCAACAAGAGGCTAACAGCTTCGCTGGAAAACGTGTATCTGCTCTCAGTGGTTGACGAAGAAATTGCGTGTTTTGCCCTCATTTTTTAGTGTTATAGAGTGTGCAAGTTTAAAATTGAATCTTTGTAGGCCTCACTGGAGGCGACGCGACCAAGAAGCGCACTACAGAAAAGCCAACTTGCTCAGACAGTGATGATGATCGCGGGTGAATCGGCAGACAGGTGAAATGCGAAGGTTTCTCTTGTCGAAAGCTAATGTCCTCCAAGTGTTAAAGCCTTATTGTTATGCCCACAATGTATTTCAGCAAAGACAAATTACGCAAAAGGCTCCCAAAAATACACATGCAGCGCTCAGAAAAAAAAGTTTTCAGCTGTCGGAATCGAACATGAGTACCACGTGTTATGCAGCCGACGTCTATATAATTGCATAATTCCGCGACAGTAAAAAACCACTTTCAGTTTTTCAGTTTGACATTGACTCGCGCTGCATAGGAGAAAGCTTCGGATTTTATTAATTTTTCTCAAACAAAAGGGGCCTTGATTTTCTCACTCCTTGAGTAGAACCGCCTGGTGGCGATTTTCCGCTTCACGCCATGTGTCACAGCTGCCTGTCAATATACCTCGTGAGCTTCGGTTTGCCATTTGTGTTGTGAAACTACCCTTAAGAAAATTTGAATGTTTGAAACGGTCTTGCTTATAAATAAAAGTATACGCCGATCTCGGTTTGAGAAGTCTTCTGATGTATCCAACGAACCGCAGTTAATACCTTTGTTTATGCTATGGTTTGAATTCAGCCATAAAAAGAAACGTAACCATAAAAAGTTGAGCGTTCTGAGAAGATACATTTGTACAAATACTTGCAAGAGAACATTCAGGAGAAAATGAAATAACCACCCACGGCTATCTTGTTCACATAAAAATGGTGCATCCTATTATTCACCAGCCGAAAGTGCTCTTCTTTGCCCGACTGTTCTGTTGACCTGGCGGCTATTCTCTGTTAAGGGCTGTAGCGCTGGATTCTATCTCTATAATGAGTGTACCGCTGTTAAGGACTAACCTGCACGTAGTCGCAACTCACTCACAATTGATACGTTAACGCTCAACCACGCAGGTCGCGTTTTTTAAGCTACTTTCACATTTTTGCTCTTATCTCTTCTCATTGCATAGAAATTGCATCCAGCAAGCGTTACTAGCAAGAGGACACTATATATATAGTTTGGCTGTGAGAACTGCTTTAGACGCTGGGGCATTCATCACACAAACCAAGACTAAATTTTTCGGGGCACGCAGCTTGTCCTATAAGGTTATTTTGACCTTCGTATAATCTGTACAGAACCATTAAAACGAGTCTCTAATGTGAATATTACAAACACGACGAGAGTAGTGCATGCTGTGGGAGTGAGCGAGAAAATATAAGGAATACATCAATCAACTGCAGAGAATAGAAATTGCTGCCTTGAGGGCGAGCGGCGTGTTACTGGACGCTGTCGGCGCATGTACGAGAAAATGAAAGGCTAATGTTCTTGAGGTAATAAAGAGGTGGGAAAGTTATTTGTAGAGTTATAGCAAAGACTGCCCAGCGAAATATTGGAAAAAAATATTGTTATGTGTCCGCAAGGCAAAGGTAAAACGATACATTTGACGATGGTGCAGCGATTTATTTACAATGATTATGAATATATTTCCAATGAAGCCATGAACGCTCCAGCAGAGTCCGTGTCACCCAGTGCTTCATCGTCTTTGGCGTGGGTCCCCTTGAGCTATGTTCCAGCGACCACTTCAGCTTCCCGTAACATTATCCCTTATCGAATTCAACACACCCGGTCGAAGTCACAGTACTTAGACAGTTGCAAAGTTGAAGTCCTTCCCGCCAGCCATAATGGCACACTTTAGGAATATTGCCCCTGAACAGCTGTGGCCGATCGCGCAATGAAGGAAAGTCCGAAGCCCGTGGAGACACGCCGAAAACGAGGGCAGGAAACGGCATCGTCGTCTTGTCAGGTCCCGAGGGCCTTGTCTTCTCTGCTGTAGGCGGGTTATTTCTGGGGACGCGGGTCTGGGGAATGGGCGTGTCCATGGCCCACCAGTGTTGTGGCGGCCGACGCGATCGCAGAGCTTCGAGGCAATTTTTTCAGTATCCGAGACGGGGCGAAGCTGGGGAACCAGTATGGGGTGAAGACCGCACCCTCCACCAAAAATGGTACGCGGAGGCAAAGTAAAGATATAAAGAATATTGGGTCATGGCGCTGCAATCTATTTACAAAGAGAATGAATCTATTTACAGTTTGTCCATGACAGCTCAAGCTGAGTTCGCGCCACCCAGTTCTTTGTCCTCTTCAGCGTGTGTCCCCTTGAACTATGATCCAGCGTCCACTTCTGGCTCCCGTAACAATACACCAAAAGCAGTGTCGCTAGCTGGCGGGAAAGGAGAGAAAATATTCCTACTCTGTGAAAGTACGCAATTGTGGTTCGCTGAAACTTGCCCGTGACGGCTCGATATTGACGCTCTAATTCAAATTGAAATTCTCTTACTATCACAATTAATAGCGGTATATCCTTTAACGCGGTATCCTAGGTTACCTATTTTATAAATTTTGAGTTCTGTTGCCAACTTTCTTGCAAACGTCTGACGCCAACATTTGTCAAAGACCTATGTTAAGGTTGTGGGCGATTTCTTTTAGCAGGTTTTTTTGTTTACTACCTATTTCAGATATTGTGAATTCAAGCTTTGCTATGCGGTTGCCCTTAGTTCGGGTATTTTTTATTCGTTCTCGAAGCGGCCATATTCTAAATTTTCTCCCTTTTCTTGAAAGCCCTATTACGTTTTCAAATGACCACAAAGCGCCTTACTTCTTCTTATAAAGACAACGCTTATTATTACTATTGTTTCCATTTTTCGTGGTAAATTTTGTATTCTACTCGGGCTTTCAAAAATACCAAAATAAACGAACCAATTTTTGAACAGTTCTCAGCAGGTGGTCGAAATTATGAATAAGACAGGAAATCTAATTAAGTACATTATTTTGGGGAATGCTTGTTCCTGCAAGAATCTTGTTTTCTACAATGTTTTAATGCTTTTTTAGTTCAAGCAATAAGTTACAAAATAATGTTGTGAGACACGCTAGGGGAAAGGAGCGTGCGACAACAAGCTCAGCACATGAAAGGGTACGGGTCTATGTTCCTGAACCATGCCAGCCATGCTCGCAGCGAACGATGAAGAAGACGAGGTTCTGTCTCGTTCCTACCCCGCCCGGCTTGCCTCACTCGTGTTGACTCGTGCTGCTCACCTACTGTAAATACGTGGAAATACACCGTTTCTGTATCTTTATCGTACCATCTTATTGTGGAGGTTGCAGTGTGATCCACATGCACAAGTTTCCCCAACACGGAGCTACGTAGCGGATGGTACATTGGCCTTGAGACCATTTCATTCAACGAAGAAATCGCAACAATCAACATTGTGCGCCATCCCGGAGATCCCGGTACGTTCCGTGGCACATATGATGTTGAGGTCGACGATTATCTTCGAATGTGGGAGCGAGTCATCGCCCATAACAGCTCGGACATCGCAGTCATGCTTGAAAACGTCTACTACTACCTGAAGAGCCCCGCCAAGATCAGGTTCGATATCGACGAGGACACTGTGACCAGTAGGGACGCCTGCAAGCAGAAACTTCACGACGTGTTCGGGCGAGGCACTGCTCATTAGCTTGCTGCAAAAAACAAGCTAGCGACCCGCGTGCAGACCTCCACGCAATGATATGTCTCCTACCTACAACACATCCTCTCGCTCTGCCATAAGGCCGACAGCCAGGTGTCAGAAGTTGATTAAGCAGCGAATGTGCGGAAAGAAATAGCCGACTATGCTTTCCGTCTGCTCCTGTGAAGAGACTGCAAAAGTTTAGTCTGAATAATTAAGTAGTGCAGCCGCTTCGAGCATGCGAAAAGCCAACGAACTGCACCGCTGTACGCAAGGATTCCGAACAATGCTGCGACCTCGTCATATTGGAAACTTTCCCCCCGCCGTGCCCTCCCTGGGCAGTTCACGTCGCTCCCCTGCCAACTACTTAACATCACAAATGTGGTACGATGGGAGCTCGAGGCCTAGGCTCAAGCGTTTTCTCAACAGACCCCTGACAATTGACTGCTCTTGCTATCCCTCAATCGCGCAGTCGTGTGTCAAGAAATTGCGAGCATGGGGCTTCCTACCACCTGCTTTGTGAGCTGCCAGAATGTGCTCCCCCACTTCACCCTGCTGAGCCGCGGGCTGACTTCAGCGTTTAGCGTCCTCGTGGAAGGAATCTCGCAAAGTGACGCACTCCGGACGATAGGCTTATTTTCTCTTGGAACTCTTGGAAGCTTTCTATATCAAGCAAAAAGGGGATAACTGTTTAAAGTTGATGCGTGGGCGAGTTGGTGTTCCATAATCTTGAATTCACAGCGCAAACAAGAAACGCTGGGAATTGAAGATTTTTGTATCAGCGTTTCGGTGTTTAACTCTGACGCGGTGATGACGCATATCGTACTTGTGTACTTACTGTGACGCTGTGACGCATGCTGCGCACGCTCCAGTTGTTTCTATATTTACCGGCTCCGGCGGTGAATAAAGTTCACTTGAAAGTTAGTGCTTGTTCATGCTCCTTTTGTACTGTTTTTGGTTTTTCGCACTAAACATATTTTGAAGAATTACAAACCAACTAGCCCCCAGCAAGTTTTGTAACATTATTCATCGTCATCATAGTCCGAAAAGTGCGTATTTCTGCAGAGTGTTTTGGGTGTTCTACAGACGACATCAGTGAGAGGCTGAAAGCCTTGAATGAAAAGTACATGAGGAGCAGGCACCAGTAGGAATACCTCATCCCCCACTCCACGTCCGATAACAAAATTCCGGATTGCCACGTACGGGCGTCCTTAATTTTGCCAGTAGAATTATCCCAAGCGCCGAGTCCTACCAAACTTTGTAGATGGCGGCATTTCGTGCGCTCAAGGATGGCGTATAGTTCAATTTGGAGTCCGTGGACATCGACATCAGTCATAGGGTTGGAGTCTGTTCACTTGCCCGTGTTTGAAGACATAGTAAGAGCTCCAGCAGGCACTCTTTCAGTGCGTTCATTTCAGAAGTAATGAAGGGCAGAAAAAGGAAGGAATATTCCACGAAAGGCATGGTCAACACAGTGCTGCTCGCGCAGTTCCGTGGCATAGAACGCGCTCTATCCCCGAGTGCCCACGAGATGGCTATGCTTACGAAATGACGAAGACGATTCCCAACACATCATGTGGTAC
Organism: Haemaphysalis longicornis; assembly: GCA_013339765.2. NCBI lineage: Eukaryota > Metazoa > Arthropoda > Arachnida > Ixodida > Ixodidae > Haemaphysalis > Haemaphysalis longicornis. Next base: position 64,946 of record JABSTR010003484.1, on the reverse strand, counting down.
ACTTGTTACCGGTGCTGGATGCAGCTCTTGACCTCGAAATAGTGGAAGTTGGAGGGCCTACGAAAGCCAGAATCACCGCGAAGTAGCCCAGTTTGGAGGCGCTCGTAAGTCTCAAGCCGAGTAGTCCCGCGTCGGCGTCCAATTCGTCCAAATTGATGGATGGACTTATCGAGTGACCTCATTTCCTCGTACACGCTGTTGACAACGCGGAGGGGCGAGCGTAACTAAACGATCGCTGTATCTCCATAATTCTGAACCAAAGAATTTCAGCTGCGCCCTTCAGTGACGGATTCTCACACAAATTCACAATTGCGCGTAGCTACTTCAGGGCATACAGCTGGGAAGCGAGGTGACCGGGTGGCCTCGGAAAGATGCCAGGCGGCAGGCAGGGTGAGTTCAGGCTCTCCGACTCAGCTGGTTTAACAGGAATCCCAGGGGCTCACTGTACCTTTATTTCAGCCGGCGCGTCAATTCGCGTCTGCCTTGTGGCTTTGGTATACTGTGGTCGGTCACAAGAACGTTGCAGAAGCGACATAAAACAGGAGCCACAGAGCCGATCACTCTTTCGTTGCGGTAATCGGGGCTCAAACTACGCAGCACGCGGAATCAGCTGAGGTCCGTCCCTCCTGCTCCTCTAGTCCTGCTTTTTTTTATTTATCATCACACTAAACATCTGATTTAGTATAACGAAGATGCCATAAATATTCATGGTTATGGGAGATAACTGATACAAACCATGTTACTTTTCAGTCACGTTAGCAGAGTACAGGAAGGATTGCGTGGGGAAGAAATTAGTTTTATTAGCGAAAACAATGGATTAGTTCACCGAAATGGACGTCAATGGGTGTACTATTATCTATACAGTTTTGTTCGAAACCGAACAGCCTACTTAAAATTACACTCGGTGCCTATGCAGGAAGCAAACATTTCAAGACCACCTAGTTTTTACGTTAAAACGCACGGTAGTTCGCTAAAACCTCGTCACGCTTACTTACCTGCTAGATTATCTCTCTGGTTTCGATTCCACAAACTGAGCGGCCTCCTGGACAAACAAAAAACTATTTTTCAACAGCAGCAACTTGATACTACACATTCTTTAAAAGCATGCAACTAGAAATAAATGTAAACCTATGCTTTTCTTTAAATTATTGTTTTCATACGTTCAACCTCAGTGTCCAACTATCTCACTCCAGTGACCTGCGCTTTAGAAGGCAATGGTCACTGTGATTTTGGAGATATAACGCACAACATAAAATATCAAACAAACGGGGGTATTCCCCGCGGAGCTCTTACCAAATGACTTAGGCCTTCTTCATCGCATACATCAACACAAAAACAGCTCATTTATCAGTTGAATTTCTTTGCGCATATTGCATTGTAAAAGCTAAACATAACTTGCAGAGTGTACAAAACAACTTGAATTCGAGATTTTGCTTGAGGCTGATGCGTTCTTTGAAAAAATAAAACTCTTGGGTGTTTTATATTATCAAACACACCAATACAATATCCGCCCAAAATACCTGCCCCCATACATTGCCATATAAGGCGTTATTGTTTTGAGCACCGGCATACATGTTTTAATCCTCGTTGCAAACCGCGGTAATGAAACAGAGAAAGAAAACGCTCATGTGTCGATCTTTCGGGGCAGGTAAAAAACCGAAAGGTCTGATAAAAAAGCCATTCCAACTCAATATGAAATGCTGTCGGAAGTGCAGAACATTGATTCGCCATAATGGGCTGTACCGCCGTTATCCGCCGTTATCTGCTACCACCCTCATGTTATTCAAATTTCCTCGCCTTCGCAGTGCTCGCACGCCCCCTGCCCTGAAACTGCGCCAGAGGGAGTTCTGGTCTCTTTGTGAGCTTTCCTCCCCCACACGTGCTGGGCGTTGCACTGCCACATTTTGCATTTACTATTTTAAAAACAAACCCAACGGACGTCCTTAACTAACAGAACGAGGTCGCTGGCCGGTTAATTACGTATATTTTTCTAAATGTTACCTATAATTGTGTTTGCGCCAAAACAACGAGAAAGATGTATGCAAGCTGCCAAGCGTTCTACGAGTTGGAACACTTATGTTAATAACAACTTTCGCTTCGAAGGCTCTGGCACTACGCCGCGAACAACAGTGTTACCCCCGGGACGCCGCCTTGGTGCTCTATATACTTCGGTCGAGTCAGCGAGCTAGGGCGACAAGGCGGGCGCCAAAAGTGTTTCTGCACTTAAAATACCTACAAGTCCTCAATTAAAAATGCCCCTACAAACAATACCATGTTTAAACGCGTAAACACACAAAATGTCAATTTGAACGCGTAGGCATTGTGCTTCGGAACAGCCTTCTTGCTTTCAAAATTGCACATGCATTAGCAGTTTTGCAAAGGCCGGTTTAGAATATGAATACGTAAACCACATTGTTGTAATTAAATAGTTGAGTTCAATATTTTAACACACATTATCCCGCAAGCCGGGTCGTATGCACTGGAACGCCGAAAGGTGGAAGTACACATGCACTTTCTGAAACGCAGTCGGCGATTCTTCGCTTAGAAAATATCGCGTGATCAGGATCATAAGTTGGCGTGCTGCAGCCTGCCGGAGTGTCGGATGTGTCTTGCTGGCCCAGATTAATCGGTTTGAATGAATGCGAAGTGTTTTTGTAAGCGTTGGCGCTTCTGTCACTCTCCACTTGTACCACTACCTTGACTACGCAACCCACAAGATAGGCTTCGTCTCTGACGGGTGACGTATGAAGCGAAAGAATTTTAAGAAATTTGCTAGAAAGCTCAATTTTCGCTATCCTTTTAATCTCCGTCACTGTGAAACGTCACAAACTTCCGCGGCACCTCACACCCTTAGCCCTTTCTCTGCATCCTTTTACCACAAGAAATAAAACCAAAACAGCACCTCTATAAAGACACCAGCGCTGGGCTAAGGCTGGTGACATGCCATGCCATAAGCAGTAAACTAGCTAGTGAAAGCTGAAGCTCGATATTTAGTAAATTGTTATTGTCGCTTCTCTTCTTGATGGATAAGTCATGGTGGTAACTAAAATGGTGCTCCAGGAAGTCAGACACAACGCATTCGCAAAAAGTTGGTCGCACCTGCCATGCCTCCCCCAAAAGTGGCGTAATTATTGCGGAATTCGCTACCTCTCGAATCGAGCTCCTAAAGGTTCAAGTCACGAGCGAGCACGTTTTGGACTAAAAATTTTTTAATGTGCTTTTTTGTAAAAAGTGATACAAGTGTGTGTTTTTTTTTAATATCGAGTTTCTGTCAAGTCAGGCGCTGTTTGCAATTCTCTAGTCCGCGATGACAAATAGCTCTCAGGAGATACGATGCTCCATGCGATCTATGTTCACACAACCTTACTTCTATTATGAAAAATGATGCATGTCAAGGTAGTTTGAACCACCAACCAAGAAGCACAACACCTGGTTTAAAAAGCGTTGCCGAGGCTTTTCTCTGGAAAAGGAGATTCCCTGCGTGCGGGCTCGAGAAATAACCATCGTCAATATTTGCGTTAAAAAGGCGCAGCTTTCTCGCAGCACCCAGATTAATTTCATCGCCCAGACCCATTGAAGGCTGTCGCTAGACTTATATTGATAACAAATCGCGGCTACTTTAGCAGCCCAATTTCACAAGAATGCATAAACCAGGATAAGGACAGCCGAGGCCATGGCTTTTGTGTCAGTTATGACGTGTACTCGTTCAATACGCTTTTTTTAAGTGCGAATGCACTTCTTAAGTGAGCCTGAATCGTCCGCCGCCGTCGTCCGCATAGCAACACCTGCGGGTGCGCGCGCTCCTCGTCTTCCTCCTCGTCTTCCCTAGCAACGGGGGGAGATGGGCGCGCGCTACTCCTCCTCCTCTCTCCGCTCAGTGACTGCGGGTGTTGGGCGCCTCTCTCCACTTCGGGCGGGAGAGCTATCGCTCGCGTAGCGGGCGCTCCGCATTCCGACGCGTGAGGGCAGCTCGTGTAGCCCTCGCCGTAACGGCGGGCGCTACCTCTCCTCCTCCTCTCTCCGCTCAGTGACTGGGGTGTTGGGCCCCTGCTCTCCACTCCAAGATCACGATATCCACCGTAATCGCGCAATCAACAACCGTGCATTCGCACTTACACACTCTCCCCCTCGGGGAAGTGCGAGGGAATTTTCTGTTCCTGCACGTACAGCGTTCAATATTTTCTCGTGGGTTTTTCACCTCTCTTGCAATGCTTTAATACAAATTCTGATACAAGAAAAAAACTTTTTTTCATTTTCTTAGGTTTTGTTGTTTTCTGGTTACGTTATTTTTGCACTGAGTCACCCCCACGGAAAACACACTCTTCACGCATAACTGAAAGCAATACCCCATAAAAGGCACATTTACATGACTGATTCACATAAGATAGAAAAGATTCTAAATGCCCGATACCTTGACATTTATTTAGAACAAAATTATAGCCTCTAAAACCCATTTGTACCTCTACTCTAGCGAACAACATTAAACACGAAGGATTGCTAGTTTCGCTTAATTAAACGCAAACTGCGTGGATTTCTGGATCCAGACATCGAAAAGGCACCATGCTTTTACAATGAATATGTTATTGCATATGTAAGAGGCCATAAGTAAAGGATAGGAGGAGACATCGAATACGAGCTGCAAAACGTATTACCAGAAGCACAAGCATCTAAAATACCAAACATTTCTGCATTATTCAACTGGTTCAACGAGAGACAAAGACAGCAGATAGCAAACGCAAAGTTGCGTTGAGAGAGCACAGTTCTTAAAAGGGTACTGGACTTTGATCAATACAAGTGCGTGCATATATTCTATTTGCGCATTTAAGCCCTGCACGTCATTTTATTTCGTTGAACTCAGTGAAATTTAGTAGCTGATTCAAAAGAGTTCGTGATGGTGATGGGGAGTAGAACTGAACAAGTCGCCAAATATTTGTGGCGAGGGTAACTGAGAGTAATACTTGCACATTTTCTCCGAAAGAGTTCATATTTTTTGGTAAAATGTTTAAAACTATTGGCCGTGCCTACCATGTTGTAAACTGCACCGACGCGCAGAAGCAAATCATATATTCATCGTTTACGTGGCTGTAAAAAGTTATTCAGAAGTTGAAGAGTACTTTTAGCAATTTTTTTTAAACCCTTTACTTCAATAACGTTCTGAAGGTGCCGAATTCTAGGGTAGCCACCACCTCCTCTGGCTTGCGGCCTTGCTCGGATAATTATAGCCTCTTTGGCAGCACAGTTTTACCCTCATAGATCCTATTTAGCCACGGTTGTTGTGCCACCGCGGGACATCCTTAGTTACGGTTGCGGTGTTCATCCCCAACCCTGTGCTGCCACTACGCCTTGCGTAGGTTTGTATGCAATCATCGCGGGTATGTTTACCTAGTTTCTATCTCTCCAATTACAAATTACCCGCCTCCCTGCACGCTCTGCATTTAAAGGGACTGCTGAAACAACATGTCTGTTATCCCTACTACCCACACAATATCTAACAATGGGCAAGCAAGGTCACGAGCTCTACCTCACCTCTTTGCCATTGGTCGTGCGATGACCATGACCACCATAGAAGAACAGGGCTAACTCGGCTGAAAACTTGGCACCAACCTCCACGGTCCCGAAATATTATTCCATTATCCCTCTAGCATTATTTTCAAGGAAGCGGGCAGCGGAAATTTCATGATCTGCTACAAATGCGTAGCAAGAATTCAGAAAGCAGAAGGTGATTGAAAAAAATTTTTGACAACAAAATTAATGCATTTTATTTATGACCATAGCTTTTACCACCCGTGCATTACGCATTAAAGGTCTTATACAAAAGTGTTATGCAATGGCATAGAGGTATTCTGCGGTGAGTATCAAAAAAAGAAGTTTTAACTGACCCACAAAGAAGAATGGCAATGTCAGCCCTTCTGTAATATTCGATCCTTCCAACATAGTTCCCAAACTTATAGAGAGTAGTAAGGGCGTCCACAAAGTTCCCTCTGAGTTCTAGGACGTCTTCCTCTTTGCGCAGCGCCCTGTAACACCAGTCCAAGTGCGAAAAGAATTGCATGAGAATGTCTGAAAGTAAACTGTAGTACTTCACGTGACACAATGCAGTGCAGGGGGGGGGGTAGTATTTATATATCCTAACACCTCCAGCTGAAGTTTTAAAATTGTTGGGCGCATTTTGTTTCACAAAATAGATAGGAGAGAAATTAAAACTTTGGCTGCTTTCAGTCCTGCTTTTAAGTTGTGAGAAAGTGCCAGAATCTATTCTCGCCGAGTTCTGCCGCCGACTAATGTCGCAACATATATTTTACTAATTGTTGTGCTGCTAAGTTCAGTTCTTGGAGTAGGCATTTTGCGGAAGAATACTAGCGTCTTGTTTTCTTTCCATTTGTCGTACTCCGACCCTTTCGCACTGTCTTTGTTCAGAAAATATTCCCCTCATTCAAAAGTAACCCGAATGCTTAGCCTAGCGATGTTACAAGAACACAACAAATTATTGTGTATTGCGACATTGTCCCTTCATTGTACATTGCAGTCATCGTACAGTGCATTTTTTTGTTTTAGACGGGTGGCATCGGGGATGTCGTCGCAGTAAGCGCATACCTCCTACTTTCCTCTGTAAGCTTCGCCAGCGGTTGGACTGGTTATAATTTGCTGTTGTAATGACCTTTTCAGCATAACGGAGCACCTACACCAACACGACCCTCTTATACGCGCGTTTGATACTGTAGTATGGACCTGGCCAGTTGCCAAACACTTCTTCAGTTATTAAACATTTGTTTTTGCTGTCACGAGACGCATGGCAGTCAATGCAAACATAAGGCTGTCGCATAGCCTCATTCGAAACCAATGTCAGTTTAGATTATACGTTCATGGCTTTTATTTGTGCTAAGCAAGTCTGGAGAAGAAATTTCTTTCCAACAAACACAAGCAACGCATAGGTTGTACTCAAATATTAAAACATGTCTTCTCAACAGAGAAAAAACACACACACGCATCAAACAGAAAACCTCTACACCCCTGAATATTTCGGAGTTTCTATTCTCTCCCGCTCCTTATAACAGATTGTTTTATAAGAAAATAGTTTTGTTCAGAAATTTTGTGTTCCAAATTTATGTATTTATTATTTTATTTCCTCACGTGTTCCACACGGGACACAACTTCAGAGGCGGGGATACAAATGTCTGAGTATTACAAAGGGGGTCGTGTAAAACACACTGAAAAGAGCAGACAAACGCCTGGGCAAACGAAGACACAAAAATGTGTGAATACGCTTGGTATGTTACCTAACACAGGCAGAATTGTTTGCATGGTTGGGGGATACATTCGCAGCTGCAAAAATCGTTAGCAACTACAAGTGAACAATAAGTATGCAAATGCACTCGTAGTGCTACATGGCACAGGCAGAATCTTTTACACGGTTGTGGGAGACGGGATCACTGTGGCAAAGTTATTATAACTACAAGCGAACCACAAAAGCACAACCGCGGAAATCAGTGATGTAATTCAACATAAAGTTTATGAAATTGTTTGACGCGAAAAAAGAGCACTGAAACAATAAACGCAAATGGTTACTCGGGCTCGGAAAGGGTTGTTACTAACTTTTAGAATGTTCCTCTATGCATGCATACTAGTTGCCCTAGGGATACACGTCGACGTAGTAACCAAAACCTTTTTTTTTCATTTCATTTCATCAGTTTGTGCGGCAATCTAAGTTAAAAAGCAAGTAAACATAAAAAAGAATTTTTATATGCGTTGTTTTTAAGTATTTTCAGAATTTCCAGATATAAGCCGTTCAGTTGACTTCTGAGATTAGAGCATTTCAGTTATGATGTCTAACCAAACAGGGATTCTGCACTGTGTTTGAATTAATTGGTGTAAAAACACTTTTTTCTAGTGGGTTTAAATACATAGATTCCTTTTTGCGCCAATATTCATGCTGCGCATTCTTTTATTCTTATTGTAAGAGTCAACTGCGCTATCCGAATGCTCCTTTATGATTTACCATTCAAACTCACTGAGGATAGTATTATAAAAGACGGACGGGCTATCACTGCCGCTATCAAAGCAGCACCACTGCCAGAAGCTGAAGCGTTGAAATCGTTCTTACCATCCTATCCACCGTGGTGACGGCCAGCCACCATGCCTACCAGGGCTCTTAAGCCTAACGATTCACATGGCGGCCCACGAAATACTATTACGCCCCCCCCCCCTGCAGCGACAGATCGAGATTGTGGCCACTTGACCCATTTTGGAGTGACAGGGAGAACGAGGGAAGCTGGAAGTTTATTTCTCGCGTGAGAAAAGAAATCCCGCAAAAGGAGGGAAGAACACGCTGCCTCGGACAGAATAGCTCCTCTTGTCACGTAGACAGAATTCACCAAAAATCTACATCGCACCTGACGCACCCTTTCCCCCTACCCCCAAGCCCTATCTTCGAGCAGGCACACTATTAGCGAGCTTTTCAAACAAAGACATTTCCCCACTTTAAACAGTATTGTCGCTACTCAGCACAAATTACCTCCTCTCGCTGCCTCCCCTAGTTGGGCGGACAGCTCCCTCTTCCACGTACATCCTATAAACTATAATTTGTTGTTTTTGTCCGTGACTCAATGCCCAAGCCGGGCGTGCGGCTTTTTCTCAACAAAGCCATTCATTCATTCACCCTGTCCCCACACTGAATCACTTCAGCTTTTTGGAGGCGCGCCGTGTCCATCTCATGCCTGTCCGGCCAACTCCTCTAGTGGAACGGGCTGTAGCAGCTGTCGAGGCATATGGAGTCTTGCAATGAAGACCACCTCACGACGGCTCCAGTGATTTTTTTCACTAACAAAAATGTTTACCGCTCTTCCCGATGTCATTGAAAATTACTCTAATTCTTTTATTGCGCGGGTATGGTAATAAACACGTGGTTATAAGGCTGTATGTAAAAGGTAATACTGGTCGATGTTTTATGATATCCGATTTCACCAATTTGAGCAGGCGTTTCGGTAAACAAATGTCACTCCGGCGCTCGTGCCCAAAAAGAGTAACATGTATGTTTCGTAACATTGTTTTTGACCGTTCGTTACCACCGTGTTCAGCTTCTGTTAACGTTATCGCCTGGAAAGTTCACTTACGCAAATTATCTGATCGAAGCGCTTTGTTCGGGTACACATAGTTGTTCACTGTTGATACACGTCCACACATACAGTTCTTGCAGAGATACACTTGAAGCTTAAAGAGCGTACCCAATTTCTCTACACTTGGGCAAAGCAGAATGCATTTACCTCTATTAAGCAATAGGTAAAGCTTTTTAACTTAACTAAAATATTTTGAATGTGCCATCATAACACGTTTTGCATAACAAATTTAGTTTCGGAGGTCTTTGTGCCCATAACACACCGTCATGCACAAATTTTACTCGTCAGCTGTTGCACAAAATCAATACGACATCCTATTTCTGATGCTATGTTATGAACTATATCCCTAATAATGTCTTCCCGTTGCTTACAAGTATTTATTTCCGTGGGGGCACTTTTGCCATGAATTTTAAATCTGTGCGCTTTTTCTTGCCTCATTTCATCGGTGTATTTCAATGTTCTATTTTCCGCAAGTATCGTTTCAGCCATTTTGAACACACAAATCCCTGTGTCCTTTCTTAAGTGTTGTTCTCCTAATAATCATGTCTTGTAGTAACTACATGTCTTAAATTTGTGAAAATAGTCAACTGTAAATTCACTTCAATTTATTCGCACAAAAATAATGAAAATTCTATCCCATAAAACATTTTAACCTCACCAAAGCATCTACAAATATATAACAACCCATTGCTTTCGATTTGTTGTAAGAGAATAGGTCAATCGCAAAACGCGTTTCCTGGGTAAAATTCGCTTTTCAGCATGCTTTGTACCGCACTTTATGGTTCGCATATGGTTCTGCGGAAAATGAATGGCTGTAATATATAATGCTACACAAGCCATAATATGTCAGAAAATTCTGCACGTGTAAAGAAGTAGTGTATTTCTCAACAATTCGCGTTAGACGAAAATATGACGCGCATATTCGTAATAGAAGAAAGGTTACAAAACAGTTTCCGCTTGGGTATTCTGTGTCACAGAGTAGCGCCGAGTAAACATACTCGGCACGTCTTGTGTGCGTGGCGCTGTGCACCTACGCCAAATGTTAGTAACCAAGGTTCAAATCTTCTGCATGGTAGTCCACTTCCGTCTTTACCACGAACTCGCGAGCCCCTCAGAGATCGCCTAGGGGACAGGCGAAGCGGGAACGTTGGCGGCCGTCTTTTGTGAACAGGCGTTCCCAGTACAAGTAACAAGTAGGGAACAGCGAAACTACCACAAGCTCAAACTCAACTGCCCCAGGAACGTACGATGTGGCTTGAGAGGTTGACACGTAAGGACATCAGGGAATGGGCGTCCAGGCGATACACCTTGCGGACTAAACGCAAGGGTGTTAAAAGTATTGAATTGTCGACGGAACTTTCCTTGCCCTGACCTGCTCACTCTTGCAAAGTAAGAGTTGCAAGCTCCTTTTTTGGTTGTCTCACTTTGCTTAAGGAACAATGTTATCTTCTCTTTAATCATTTTTGGGCTTCCCTCTTCTCTTACACCAACGACAATTTTATGAGAAAGCTGTATGCTTCTAGAATACAATTTCTATACATGTGGAAAGCGCACAGTTTGTTGTTTTCTCCGGTTTGCGGGGTATAGCACAAAGGCGAGTGGCCGAACTTTTTGGGTGACTAATTTGGCATACCCCTACTACCTCATTAAGGAAGCTTACAATCGCGTGACTGTGCATTCGTAAAGAGGGCATTGGCACTGTTTGGCCTCGGTATTTGTTTAATCCAACAGCGGCCAAAAATATATTCCCAAAAAAAAATCGGGCATTAAATTTACAAACGCAGTGTGTACGTTGGTTCTAATTGTTCGCTTGACAACAGTACTTACCGTCAAGACAGAGACTCCAGTAACTAATAGTCTGATATTGTGCGTTCGTAAACTTGCGAATTTTAGATTAGCCTAAAAAAACAAAAATACGGCAAGAAATCTTAGAGTAAAATAAAGTTCTTTGAAGGAGTAAAAAACACTGTTCGCTATGGTATGGCTTTAGCACAGCATGAATTGGTATAACCGTGTGAAAATTGCCGTTTACCAGGTTTCATTATTACGCTTTTTGACGATTCTTGGAGCTAGTTTTCTTAGCACCCAGCGCGGAAAGATTATGTTTGTAGTTTAACGACGCATTATGTTCATATTTAGCCAACACTGTACAGCTCGTCTGGCGTTTTTTTACACTCAGGAAGGCTTTGCGGCAGTGGTCGTTGCGGCGGCTACCGGGACCAAGACAACGGCAGCGAGCGTGTGGTGCACAGACGCCACAGACGCCGAGGAAGTTGCCATCGCTCTGGCGATCTCCGAGGCCGAGTGTCGCACCGTGCTCAGCGACTCGAGGAACGCCGTGCGCAACTTTGCCAAGGGGAGAGTGTGCGCGCCGGCGGCCGCCATCATCGGCAAGCTCAAGCTCCAAGACCGCGGCAGCACAATCCGTATCAAGTGGTTCCCCCGGCTCACGCGGGCGAGTGTAACATCCTCAGCGAACCACAACGAGACGGCCCATTCGGCGGCGCGAGTGCTTACCCTCCGCTCCCCCGAGAGTGAGGTTCCGTGTGGTGGTTTGAAACCAAGGACCGAATGACAGTTACAGCGAAGTTACCAGTGTTATCGCCTAGCTCGACGGACAATGCCGCCTCCCCACCCGGCACTCAGTCGGGAGGAGGCCGTTATCTTAAGGCAGATACAGACCGGGTCACTTCCCGCCCCAGCAGTGCTACACGTGCTTCACCCAGAACTCTATCCGAGTGGTATGTGCAGTGTTTGTGCAGTGGGTTTGGCGGATCAATGTCACATCATGTGGGACTGCGCCAGGTTCCCGACTGAAGCTACCTCCAGGACATACCCGCCCGAACTTCAAAGTGCAGTGGAGTCTACAGACAAGGACACTCAACTATGGGCCGTCCAGCAGGCCCGGGGTGCGCTCGAAAAGCAGCACAAGCCTCACGACCCGCCTCAAACGGGCCGAACTGGGGTATTGCAGAGTAGGGCATAACCCCGGGTCGACGCTTGGCCAACGTCACGACGAGTTTAAACCGTCGGTTGCCGGCATCAATAAAGTTACTCCTACCTACCTATGAAAATACTCTGACCTGGTGAGCATTACCCAGGCCGCATGGCTAGCCTTTGAAACCCACCAATTTGTGTCGGGTTTACCGCGCATATTTGTGTCCTCCATGGTATGCTTGGGCAACCACTTCAGCAAATGTGTTGCGCTGACCATCAGATTGTACAACTGGCGTAGAAGTGAAATCTAGGAGCAAAGTATTGTGAGGATCGCTGGAAGAAATAAAGGCTAACATGCAGAGACAGGGGTGAGCGGCTGAAAAAACGTAATGTTCAGGGCAATCGGGTACTGTGGGTGACGAGAAGAGAAAAACATTCACACACAGGCCGCCGGGTGCAATGATAGTGACAGCGACTGACCCTTGCCCGCATTCATCCAGCCTACAAGCTGACCACAAGCGAGCCCACCGATGGAGGGCAATGCGATGGTTTTGTTCATTTATTCCTCTCTTCGCTGTCTAGCGAAAACTGTTTTCTGCCCCTACGAGTGCTATGTTTTTTGTGTCACTCGTCGCTGTTGCTGCATGTGGTTACCCCTTAGAGGTGTCAGGTGAGGTCACACCACCTGAATTACATCACCCTCTATCTCCTCAGGATATAACATATCCTCTGATTCAATGCAAGGCATCCCCGCCCTCACAAGAGTAGGATTCGTGAAGAACTACAGTATAATCTACGCGAAGCCTCAACAGAACTACGCCCCCCACACTGTCACACTGAGGTGGATTCTTGGTCCCGCTGGAATCCCAGGCAATAAGGTAGTGCATAGCCTCGCCCGCGAAATTCTGCACCTTGCGCCTGGGATTCCCTGGCCTTATCCCCCGATGTGGGACACTACTCTACACTCAAATAAGAAATAAAGCATCACTGCAAGAACATCACAGAAACTTGTCGTACCTTCCTGTTTCAGACATATCTCTAACCACCACGCAACTACGCAATCCTCGACGCATATAGGTCCTTACACCAGCTCGTTCCTTGTCAACAGTCTCCGACGCTCCCAGCATGTCCCAATTGTCCCGAACCATACGCTAATTTAGGACGCTGCATTTCCTCCTGCCCTATTCCAATTCAATCCCCCCATTTTCCACACCCTCCTCCTTCAACGTGGTGGACTTGGCTAGCCTTGGACCAGGTCACCGACCAGTTGGCGTTGGTACACCTGGCCCGGGGCATTCTTGACGCTTTAAGTTTCAATAAAGTGTTTTTAAATGCAGAGCATTTCTTTAAATCACGATGTCACCCGGCGTTGTCGGCGTGCCTCGGCGTCCGCAACAGCCGTTCCAGGTGCGCCCTCTCCTCCTCGCCTGCTCTCCGCTGCTCCTCGCGTGTTCTCTGCGTGCTCGGATCGCGTTCAGCAACAGGTGGGGCGCGCATGCGTCGTAGTTTGGCGCGGGAGCAACAACAGTTGTGGCGTGATCGTGACGTAGTCGTGACGTGGTCGTGGCGGGTCGTGCCGTGATGGGGCGGTTTTCGGCGTTCGCTTTCGCTGTCAATTTCTTTCGAACCAGATAAAATCGGGTATGTGCGGGGCTCCAATCCAGTCATCACCTGCGCTCTCTTCAGATGCTGTCGTCGGAGTCAGCGTTGTACGGGATGGAATCAAGACCTTCAACCAGTGCTGCGACGCAATCCAACACCAACGTCGCAACACCAAAATGCTCTGCATTTGACCGTGCCCCCTCGCGAGGGGGATGTTTCGTGACATCGCCTGCTCGCGCGCTCTTTGTCTTTGTTAGAACTTACTGCTGCGTTTTTTTCCTCATCCTCCTTCTCATAAAACCAGGTAGCGTATCAAAAAAGGCTCAAAGGTAGCACGAACCGTTTGGTCAACATGTTTTTTGTTAATCTTGTCTTGATGGCGATGTCAATGCTAACATGAAGCCGCTGAGCGCTGTTTGGCTTTATTGTCCTACGCCAGTGTTCGCTGAACGTACCGCATGAACGGTGAGTCTGAGTACTCAAAGACCATTTCAACTGGTAGAGGAGTGCCACGAATGAAGAGGCAGTAAAGGGTAGCGGCAACGGCCCAACTTCCTCATGCATTCGCAACATGAATAAGAAAATTGTTTTCACTGACAGCGTGACCTCTACTTATCCTGAACCACTTGTTCCGGCTAAATATTTATTGCATTATCATCACCGAAGAATTAACCAGTCGAGTGCTTTATAGAGTACTGTGCGGTTGCATTATCCACGTGAAGGATTGCCTTGAGGCAGATTGTAGTGAGGAGACACGAGGCAACTGGTTGCCCAGTGATAATAAACAGAAGAGGAGACGCGCGAGTACCGCGACTAACACTCCGGTGGGCTAGACGAAGATCCGTATAGTAATCCTGCAAAGCTGTTTTAGTGAGTTAGGTAGGGACAAACATTCCGCCGGTGTTGCAGAAAACGGGGTAGAATTATTTTCACCTAAAGCATGTTGGCTTAGCTAATGCCTTCTGCATATGCAATCTCCAAGATAAATCGCACAGGAAAATGGGGCGCAAACTTCTCGTACTAAAAACAATCACACCGTCCGTCCACACGCGGCGTGAGAAAAAATCCGGTCTTTACAGGGCTATACAGGTGATGCTTAGCGAGCAACCATTGCACGCGTGTTGTAAGCATCCACTTTGCCAGTGTAAACGGTAAGGCATATAAGCTAAAATATTTTCAGGCAGTGGTTGATGGTTCACATTTGGGGCTAGACAATACGGTAGCCCTCACCCAGAGTGTTGGTGTGCCTACAAAAACCTGAACTTTTCGATAGCCACAAGTAATAGGACATAGAGGAAGTCTGTACACGTGTATTGGTAACGAACTGATAAGTTTTGTATTCTGGGTCAGCCGCCGTGTGACTTGGACTTATGAATAGTAGCGAAGAGCTCAGCAGGACCTAAGGAACTAAGCATTCAATAGGAACTAGGAATTATGTTTTACTGGCATTAGGTTGTTGTGCAGTTGGCATAGGGTGCACTTTCAAGCAGCAGCAACGTGGCGGAATACGGAAAACTGATGTTAGGAAGGTGGTTAAAACCACGCTTGAATAAAATTTGGTTAGATTTGAGTCAAACTCATCGGGCCGAATAACCGAAGGGTCGAAAAGCAAATTCTATTCTGCCATCGACCTAAACATGTCCACATAAATGCAGTACGTGTTGACCGGCTGCCGGTGTATCAGTTTAGGTGGTGTCTTTTAATAAAAGCTAACGTTTTTCAGTTGGACTGATGCCATCATTAAAAGAAACATAAGCGTTTCCCCACATATTGAGTTTTCCGACCGTAAAACTGATAATATCAGTGGGAGACATGGTGCGCCCGTGAAACCAGGGCTTCAATTATGTCGTAACCCGTACTTAAAAATTGCTAAAACTGAACGGTTCTAAATGAGAAAACGCAAACATTGATCGCGAAGGAGAACAATAGCATACCTTCAGCTCATAAACCAAGTATCGTCAGAGCCTTAAATGGTTCGTAGGGCCGTTTACTTAGAGCGGAAAACCCTCGCATGGGTTCGTTGTTCGTTTCTGTCTGGGGCTTTGAAAGTTTGGCGATCGATAGGCAGTACGTTTGGCATTTCTGAAGCAATATTGGTGTTAGAAAGCCTTCGCGCTTTTTTAAACTTTAATTAAGATGGGATGACAAATATTTACTGTAGGTTTCGAACACCTTCTACTTTTTTCAACTTTACTGAGCTGCCTGTTGCATTCTCACTGTACGCCTGTCGGTCATGGGATGCTGCCTCTACTCCGCCGTGACGCAAGGTCTAGGGACTGGGGGGCCTGAATATCGCAGCTGTTGCAAAAAATACGTTGTCAGTGGCCTTCAGAGAGCGTAAAGAAGCCAAGTGGCTCCGGGGAAAATTCTCCCACCGCTCCTACAGGATTTCGGCACCTCCTGAGAAGAGGTTTCTTTCCATATTCACCCCGCATTGTTAAATATGTGAGAAAGCAGCGAAGTACTCTTTGCCCTGTAGGAATAGAATGCTAGACCGCTTAAAAATGGTGTATGTAGCATTTTATATCAGTCTTAGTAAATTTTAGAACACTCTCGCGGAATTGAATGCTTCATTTATTGCGGGCGAACATTTTACTCCCGCAGACCTTTTTTCGCTACACTGCTTTGAAAGCCGTGAGATAAAAAAAACATTTCTTACGGATTTTGGCTGCCGTGAGAACTTGAAGTAAGGTAATGCTGATTATTTGTTATCCTAGCTGTATAAAGGGGCTGATTGCTTTATTACGAAGCACATCAGCGGGAATAGCTTTGAATGCCTGAATCACTGCGGAATGAGCAAGGTAAAAATTCAGTTTCATTCCACTCTCAGAAAACACAGGAATAGCGGGGTCTTTGTGGGCTGCAATGGTTCGGTTACTATGATCTAAACGCTCGGGTTCAACTCCCAGTGGGAGCTGGCGCTTTCCTGATGAGGGCGAAAAGCGAATATGCCCGTGTGTTCGAGATTTCGGCACCTATTGTAATTCTCAGGCGGAGAAGATTCCCCCCCGGAGCCCTCCACTATGACGCAGCTCATCGGCTGTGTAGCCTGGAAGCATTAAAGGGACCCTGCAACACTCTTTGAGCAGTGCAAGTAAACCTGCGCAACGTTTAGATTACACTGCCAGAATACCTGAGCCAAATATTACACGTGCACGTAAAGCGGTGCGCGCAAATCGATGTGAAAGACGCGGAAAAACAAACCGCTCTCTCTTCAGTTGTCCTCATAATGCATGGCTGAGGGACGTCACATAGGCCATGGCTGCCCGATCGGCTGTCACTGGTCAACTTCGTGGGTAGATTCTCCCATTTCCATCGTCGTCATCGCTGTGTACGAACCTCTTCTATGCCTGAACTGCAGGCACAGTTTTGCCGTTTCTTGTGTTTTCAGTGCGCGCGGAGTTGAGTGATGAGCTCAATACTTCCCTTTCAACGGGACCACTCGACTACAAACGTTTATTGCTTCAAAACGCCCCAGCCCGAGTGCGCACTTGCGAGCAGGCAATGCCTGCTTTTTTGTGGCACCAGACCGGAAATAGGCCCCCGCGTTGCGGAGAAGGAGAAAACTACCCGGCATGTGATATATCGAAGGCCGCCGAAGAGAACGCCGCGATCCGGGAGAGAGCGCGCAGCTTCGCCGCGTTGCCCGCGGTCGAGTTGAGAGGAACTATTATGCGCGATTTCTCATCGCCCGTAGTTTAGTTAATTGTGAACGGATTTTCATAATTCTTGCGGGAGGAGATTTCTGGGACAATAGACTTTATCCCAAAATACATTACTAGAAGTCGATCGCGAGTGTTGCAGGGTCCCTTTAAACCTCCAAATCAATCAATCAATCAGAAGAAATCGCACACGCCACAGCAAGGCTGAACTGGGAGCCCACTAAATCCATCTAAAACGCGGCCATGACGCCGAATAAGCGCTCAGCATTATGTTACCCGCAGCAACATGCTGACATGCTCCGTTTTCCGCCTCGCGGTATTCGCAGTCCCACCGGGAATCGCACTTTGCGGAGTTTTTTTTAAGTCTCAGGCGTCATCGGTGGTCGTCTTTCGCTACCGCCCAGCCAAATGCCGCCTTTGCTGACGCCACCGCCTTTCTGACCAAGGCTGCTCTTCGTCATGAAGTACAACTTGAAAAAATGGCCGCGGCTTAGCTGAGCTAACCCTGTACATGCAAAGCGAAAGCTTCGCTTACTCTGGTTAATTCTTGCTTTCACTTGGCTAACCTTTGAATAACGTGATTTGATATACTATTCGTCCACAGCCTGTCTTTGTCTACGCTTGTGGTCCGCTTCAGGCGTTTTCCAAACATAAAGGCTCGCTATTCCTCAGTCTTCATTGATTAATTTTGACTATATGGGGTTGCTTACGGTGCTCCGAAGTCTCTAACACACAGGTGGCGTGTTCGTTTTTCATTTCTCTCGGAGAGGAGGCCGCCGTGGACCTCTTGCTCAGTCTCCTAGAGGAATTGGCAGCGCAGACACATGAAGGACGAAAAGAGAAGCACGAGTGCCACCCCCGGGCTGCCGACCAAGTGGTGCACGCGTGTGCCAGCGGTACAGCGAGGCTGTGGGGATGTTGGGCTGCATAAATCGGGGCCTTGTGCCCAGCGCTGAAAGCTTGCACGGCGAGCCACGTGATGCTCTGCAAAGGGGGGCGGCACAGCCGCGGTCAATTGAAGGTCAAATTGCGGACGGCACAGAAGCCGCTCGACGAGATTAGTAAAGCATTGCTTTAAAACGTTGCTCGGCATTAGGGAAACGTCGGATTAGAGGCACTCACAATGACGTTGTGACGACGCACAACTGGCGAGGGACCGCGGTGATGTGAGCAGAATGGCGACGGGATTGTACACCAAATTGAAGAGGAGGGTACATAGCGACGTTTAAAGAAAAGATTCACTAGCCTAGTCGAGCCGAGTTTCGCCGTCACCACCCGATTCGAAGTTCATTCATTCGCAGCAGCGCCCTAGCCTCGACAAGACCTCAAATGACTCGCCGCACCGAGCTCCGCCGCCGCCGCCGCCGCGTGCTCTAGGTGCGCGAGCCGTCACCGCCGGAGGCACCTCGGCGTATGCGCTCTTTTCAGCTGATACGACACTTGACCACGCGATTCGTTCGCTCGCCTGCTTGCTACTGGTGCTACTTGCTACTGGTGCTACTGTTTGGGCCTGCCTTTGCCCACTGTTGCAGGGCAAAGGCCGCTCCTATGGATTTACAATATTACCGGTCCTGTGTTAACTGCGACCAATTTATGTCCTTAGATTTCATGATCTCATCTGCCCATATAATATGTCACGCTCACCTTCTCTAAAGATCCCCTCTGTTGCCCTCGAAGACGAACAGTTATCTGGCCTTCGTATTACGTGCCCTGCCCACACCTATTTCTTAAGTTCTACAATGCCCTTAACACGCAGTTTGTACCCCGACCCCACTCCGCTCTCTTCTTGTCCATCAACGTTACACCTATCACCTTCCGATCTGTCTCTCGCTGAGTCATTCTAAATTTATGTGGACCTCCTTTAGTGAGCCTCCAAGTTTCTACCCGGAGGGAACTGCCGGTGGGATTCAGCTTCAATATACTTTATTCTACAGGGACATTGGTAGGGTGCCTTTCATTATCTGAGCAGTACCTACCGAATGCTCTGCACCACATTCTTATCCCCCTAATTATCTCTGCCTCATGGTTGGCATCCCTGTGCCATGACTTGACCTAAGTGTATATATTCGCGCACCACTTCCACTGGCGCGTCCCCTATCTGAAACCACTGTGCTCTCCCGAGGTTATTAAGCATTACTTAGTTTTGTTCATATTAATTTTCAGGATCGCGATTCTACTCTGCTTGTCAGGTGTAGTGCCTTGTAATTCGTCCCTGAGTTACTTAGCAAGGCAAAATGACCGGCAAATATGAGGTTACTGAGGCATTCTCGATTAGCCCTTACTCCCACCTGGTCCCAATACCAATGTTCTGAACTACTGTATACTGTGTTGTTACTTTAAGTCATTAACCGATTCCGCATCTTCATTAAGGCGTTCGACTGGCTGGTCGTCGTGGCTGATCTCTACGCGCAGCCCTGTACCCCCTTGAATTTCTACCTGTTATTAACGCCTAATTACAACACCGGCTACCCTTTTGTTAACGCTATATATTAGTATATGTTGACAGCAATTCTTTTATTGACTGGAAGCACCACTTCCAGTTCTCTCTTCTTTCCTTTAGACCACAATAACACAGGACGTGTCAACTTTTCAGCACTGTAAAGGCTTCGCTTGTCCTCCTAACCTCCCTGTAGTGAGACGCCAGGAAGCGGTGGTGAAGGCGAAGAAGTTTACGCAAAGACCAAGACAATAACCCGCACGCGGGTATGTGCTCGTGGCGGAGAGCATGCCAGAAGTGTGTGCAAGAAGAGGAAGATGTTAGATGACGAAACAGAAGACCGGCTGGAGTTCGTGTGCCCTAAAGGAAGGCGGCATCCACCCCATGGCGACGCCCATGTAGCAGCGCTGGGACGTCGCCAGCTCCGCCGGCACAGCGAGGCCCGCGCCGTAGGGCCGGACACCCGTCTATCACCAGGCACCCGAGCTTTGCGCCGGGTAGCCTGGGCATCGTTCTCTCCTGGGGGGCCTGGCACGTCGTCGGGCGGACCACCTGCTCTTCCTACAAATCCAGGCACGCGTGCCTTGCGCCGTTGAGCCTGGGCTCGCGCCAAGTCGTCGGGGCCACCACAGTCCATGATGAATCTACCTTTCCTGCAAGTCAAGGCAGAGGCGCCAAAGACCCGACCGCTACACCACGGCCACCGGGCACCCCAGAAAGCGAAGGCGTCGGGGACATCCACCTGTCTACCAGGGATGCACCTGACAACGCACCTGAACCACTGTCAGCTAGTTCTTTGTACTATTAGGGACATTTAGCAGGTCATAGAACTATTGTTGTTTCTACCAGGACGATTCAATTTAGCTTTGCTTTTTGTAGAGTGTGTGTTTATTGTCGCTCCCTTTGCTGCGTTCTCTCCGTCTTGAGTTTTTGGGCACATTTATAGAGGTCTGGTTTCTCTTGAGACCCATGTTGCCACTCGTTCTTTGCTCATCACGTGTGCGTCGTCTCGTTCTTCATAACACCCGAACCCTGACATCATCACAATTGACATGCGCGACAGGGCCTCTCAATAACATCTCGAGAAGTAAAAGGACTAGCACATGAAATTGGCGGATATGGATGGCATCACGGGGCTTTAGGAGCTTATCGCTGCTGGCAAACAACTATGCTTGAGAGATGTTACGCTTCGCGCATGGGTGGAGGCCAAGCACTCAAAGCTTGATGCCCAGCGAAAGGCTGAAAGGGCAGCATTTAGGGTAGAGAAAGAACGGCAGTTTGCTGAACTTTAGCTCAATGGGAAGAACTACTGCGGCAGATAAGAGCTCGTGATGCATGCCCAGCCATAGCAAATGGTGGTGTAAATTCACCTGAGAAGGTCGTCAAAGGCGCCAAAGACTCACCTGTGCCACTAAATTTAGAATCTAAAAAGGCGTTACCCAAGTTGAGTCTTTAGGATGAATCTTTGCCTCTTGTACACCCTGTTAAATGTGAGCGATGTACAGTCGGTAAAACGCTTGTCTATAACAGCGATTTCAACTTCAACCAGCTACATCCGAAAAATGCCGAAACATACTCGTTCCAAACATGTCGGAGGCAAATGCGAAGGGCTAAGACTCAGAATTCCGCAGTAGTTTTATTCAAATCCCGCTCCGGCGGGGCACGACAGGGCTGAGAGTACGAAAGCTGTGTTATAGACAAGCCTTTTACCGGCTGTACTCCGCTAACAAACGCGGACATGCTGCTACCTGAGATCTTAGTTGAAAGTGCTGCAGCTGAGGAAGCAGACAGCAACCAACTATACTTGTCTCCTACCGACGTTGTCAAAGAATCACCTGAGGGAGGTGATGACAACAAAACGACGTCCTTTGTTCGGCCCATTCAATGCAAACTTCCTAAGCGTAAAATCCGCAAAAGGAAAACCCTTTACCACGTCGAAACCAAAAGAAAGCACCAAGTTTACCAGACACACCGCTGCAAGCAAAATCTCGTCCAGACGTTTTGTTCGCTGGATTTCAAGAGACCGATGTGTCTCAAACGCAAATCTAAAATTCAAAAAAATGCGTGAGATGACCTCCGCAGGAAATATCCGTAAGCAAAGGCGAAGACAGAAAATTGGCAATGCCAGCCTTCAGAAATTGTTCATCTGTGCAATGAGACATTCTTTTTTAAGTTCACCAGGCACACCCCCAAAAGAACGAAACCAAAATGATGTGTGGCCGAAAGGTTTCTTGCAACCAGATAACCACGCAGACCATGTCGGCAAGTCCAAAGAACATTGGTTTCGTCAGGGTCGTCACGCTGCGAATATACATGGCCAGCACTGCTGAAAATACAGGAGAAAGGTAAGCTGACTGGTTACCATCAGGAAAAAGTGGTATGTTACTGGCCCGAAATAGTTAGTCGTAATGTGGACAGAGTTTGGTTCTGATACTTTTGGTTAAATTGATAACTTCACGAATCTTTGTAGTGGAACCAGAAGAACGCTGTTTACACTTGGAGCCCATTCGCGTAGGAGCGTGTTGTGTGTTAGGGACACCTGGTGCTTTATTGCGACCTTGACGTGCATTCGCTGGGTATTAACTGCGGTTCTCAGTACCCTTTTAGGACATTTTTCCAAACTTCAATCAAAACAACTCATATGACCAACTTGAATGTAGGGACTTTGTGGAGACTTTTCCTGGCATCGTTCTTTGAAAGTTTGTTGTTTCCCCCAACAACTTTCTAAAGCCGGAGGTAATGTAGTGAGATGCCAGGAAGCGGTGGCGAAGGCAAAGTGAACGCAAAAACCAGGACAATCACCCGCACGCGGGTATGTGCCAGTAGGGAAAAGCGTGCCAGAAGTGTGGGCAAGAAGAGGAAGACGTTAGATGACGGAACGCAAGACCGGCTGGAGTTCCGTCGCACTAAAGAAAGGCGACATCCACCCCATGGCGACAACCATGCCGCAGTGCTGGAACGTCGCCAGCTTCCCCGGCACAGCGAGGCCCGCGCAATAGGGCCGGACGCCCGTCTATCTCTGAAATTCAAGCCATTGCCGATTCGATCATTCTGCAACCCCATTCAACTGACCAAATTACCATCCGCACGGATAGTCAACCTGCCCTCAGAGAATGCGCAACTAACTCCTTACCTGCGCACATTCATCACGAGCTGACATGCTACATGGCAGCCCACAGTCACCTGCACGTATTTCTAGAATGGGTCCCCGGACACCAGGGAATTGTAGGGAATGAAAGGGCTCATGCCCTTGCTCGTGCAAATCGAAACCCGAGCGACCCTCAACCCTGGCCCCAGGACTACAGCCCCAAGAAAGAAACGCCCCGCCATCGCAAGGCCCGGAGGCAACAGCTGAAGGACCTTCGCAGATCCCGCCGTAATCTTCCTCCTCCCACTTCTGACCTCACACGCCGCGAAGGCACTTACATCCGCCAGGCTGAGACTCTCTCCCTCCCTTGTGACCTCGTTCTTCACTATATCATGACCCGAGATGGCACGCCCCACTGTCAGGTGTGTGGTGCCTATCCCGACGTTAAACACACCTACTGGACTTGTTCTCGCGCCAGGTGATCACCTCACTTTCTTCATCCACACCTTTTACCATCCCACATTCCATACTCATGGGAAAACTGAGCCGCTCCTCCGCCTGATATTCGCCCCATCCTTTGGCCTCGCCTCTCCCGGCACACTGCCCACGTGCGGGGCCCCGACACCTGCAGAATTCCCACCTGAACGTCTTCCAGGCCCACCAGAACCACATTTTCCGCAGCCCGGACATGGGCCGCTTTAAATAAAGTTTGATCTCTCTCTCTCCAGTCACCCCAGTTTTGCGCTGGGTAGCCTGAGCATCGTTCTCTCCTGCGGGGGCCGCCATGTCGTCGGGCGGACCGCCTGCTCTTCCCACAAATCGACGCACCCATGCCTTGCGCCGGGGAGTCTCAGCGCGCGCCAAGTCATCGGGGCCACCACAGTCAATGGTGGATCTACCGTTCCTGGCAGTCAATGCAGCGGCGCCAAAGACCCGACCGCTACTCTACGGCCACCGGGCACCCCAGAACGCGAAGGCTTCGGGGACGTCTACCTGTCTACCAGGGATGCGCCTGACAACGCACCTGAACAACTGTGAGCTAGTTCTTTGTCTTATTAGGGACATTTACCAGGTCATAGAACTATTGCTGTTTCTACCAGGTCGATTCCATTTAGCTTTGCTTTTTGTAGAGTGTGTGTTTATTGTCGCTCCCTTTGCTGCGTTCTCTCCACATTGAGTTTTTGAGCCCATTTAAATGTGTCTGGTTTCTCTTGAGACCCGTGTTGCCACTCGTTCTTTGCTGGTCCCGTGTGAGTCGTCTCGTTGTTTATAACACCCGAACCCTGACATCATCACACTCATAACACCTATTATACCCTATTTAATGCCCTGTAATTACTCGAACAACACGTTCTCGTGTTAAACGTCCCCAGGATCAAATTCCAATAACGGCCCGTCCGGTTCTAGAGATTCATAGCACCCTCTGCGGCATCACAGGTCTGACCACAGCCGTGGTCAGTTGCTTTGCAGCCGCTGAAGTCTGAGAGTTGAGGGCCGAGACTGGAGTATTTATGGGAGGTTGATGCCATTACTACACCAGAGGGGACAGTCTTGCTCTAGTGAGGGAGTGCGTTGCCTGCAATGGCTGCTGAAATCAAGCCGCATCCAAAGCCTCCTCAGTAATTCAATCAACACGCGGATTTTTTTTTCGGTTGGAATATATGCGGCACCGGGATTTTTCCACGGTCCTTATGCATGCGAGGCGGATGTTGTATCATTACGCCACCGCTTCTCAAATGTGATTATAGTATTTACAGCTACATCAAGGGTTACCCACGTGAAAGCAAGACTTACCCAATCTAAATAAAGCTTTTGATTTGCATATTAGGTGCGGCTGAGCTAAGCCACAGCCTTGTTTAAACAATAGAGATAATATAAGTTCTAAGAATAGACGCTGGGGGATAACAGATGAGGTCAACCACAGGACGCGTAGGGAACGCGAATGCCGGAAAGACAGCTTGCAGTACATCGTGCGGACCCAAAAGACAACGGAGTAAGCCAAAATTTACACGCTGTGAAATTCTGCAGATGTATAGTTCCTGTATGCGGTATATTCGAAGGCGTCATTTTTTTAGTGCACTTATCTCAGGAAACTTCCAATATCACTACAATTTTACAAGTAACTCACGAGGCCTTTATTACATGAATCAAAAGTTTTGCATTATGCTTTGCGGATTTATGTGATCGCCCCCGTCAAGTTTTATTTTAAAACGGTGGACACGTTACCTAGGACTCGGGGGGTATGTTTTTGTAACACTTTGGAAGTCGCGTGGGCCGCTCCTCTAAGATGGAACCCACGCGCCTAGGACCGTGTATTATTTGTTCCTAACTCAATGAGCATTTGCGGTTTATTGTATCTTGCAAAACTGAATGCCATTTAGGGTGTTTCAACACTTTTTGCTCACACTTTTCCTGTCCAAGTCTCTTCAGACTATTACTACACACGTTCTCCGGGGAAAACAGCTAGAAGTTTTGTTCTAACAGACGCGAACGCCACAGATATACACAACTCACCACGTTCAGCAGGATGCCAAGATATCGGTAAAATTCGTTTTTGGTATGAAACAATGTTCGCATGGCTTTATCAACAACTAAATGTGTTTCTACAGCAAAAGGCCTGTTACGAAAGAGTCTCGTAGGCGTTCCCATATCTGCTTTAAAAAACGACATCAAAACAAATATATCACTCGTCTGTGTGTACACTAGATATTTTACACGTTTAAGATATAAATAGATATTTCGCAAAGCTTCAAGGTATCTGAACATGATTACGTCACCTTTCTTGGTTCACATGAACCTTATTCTGGTTACACACACATCTTGCACAGCTAAAAGGAGGTTACCCAGTAAACACGTACTGTTGTAGTGCTCAGAATTTAAACGCCCATTCCTGTGGTTTTTGGGCGCCGTTGTCAATCGTTGTAACCGAGCGAACGAAGCGGCCACCGATGACTAACGGGATAAAATAAGCAGGAATGGTAAGAGGAGAGTATTACGAAAGTTTCAGGCGGAGGGTGGTATGCCGAGATGATGCCAGACAGTCACTCTGCGGGCGACGCGCCACGAGAAAACAGACATCGCAAGCTTCTCTGGTCTTGCGTTGAAATGAGTGCAATGCCAAGGAAAGGAGTTCCGTCAGATGGAGCGGACGTGTACCTCAGACGACCGGTCACGTCAGACGTTTCGCCATGACAAATCAAAGGCTTTCACAATTTTTTCTACTAGGGATCCCATGTGTTTCGGGGCACTGATATAGCTCCTGGACGGTCAAGCATACTGCACTTCAAGTATGACGGTCCTTACCACTTCATCAAACGCACGTCCCCAGTGAACTGCATAGTTGAGCCCGTTACCCCCACTGACAACCATTGCCGAGATGGAAATACCATACACGTCCAACGCCTGAAACTCTACACCAAGCTCATTGTCGTTTTGTCTCTTCCAGTGGAGATGGTGCCTCCAAGGTCCGTGGGTAAATGTAATGACCAGGCCAAAAGGCCCATGCCCCACCGCTAAGCACTTCAACGCACATCAGTCAAAGCGACATCGCCAGCGTGAGGACAATCATAAGCCACAGTACCGGCGTGAAAGACAAAGAACCGTGTGTGCAGCAGCGACAGTGTGATCGCTATCGGCTGGCATGATAACATTTCTCTAAATTTGGAACCATCTTGATCCTCGATACCACGATGTAGTGTTAGATTTTTCTTAGATTAAAAAGGCATGGTCATAGCCACTCAGTGACCACGGGCACACTATTGTAATTGATAATATGTTATAACGTTACCCGCATGCTCAAACGTCAGACGCATTCTTAAATCGTGTGAAATCAATGACCGCACTCCTCTGTGCGCTGGGTTAGGCTGTATCAGCGTGACCTCCAAGCCAAACATCTCACGCAAAGAAGCCCATCAAGCTAATATTTTCGGTACCAACCACAACACATTGAAAAATCCGACCCTGAGCTGACAGGTGCCGTCGTATCAAAAACCCCGCATCTTGAGGGCCACCACAGATCACCTCAATTATTCTTTTAAGGCTACTGAACACGAAAACGTGAGTCCAGCCGGAGGCCTGGCACAATTTGCTGCCGCCTTATGTTATTGAAAGACATCCTCCTTTTTGCTACATAACATAATTTACCTCCTCATTCGCTGCAAACATTTTTTCTCGCATGGCATCGATTTTTTTCCCTTTGCGTTGCGCCACTGCTCAATCACATTCCCTACTCCCCAGTTGAAGAACGTGCAATACAACACCTAGCGAGTGAAACACGACTGCAGCCTCGGTTTTTAGTTGAGTATATAGAGAAACGTATAAAAACGTAGCCTCGTAGAGCTCCGCGTAAAAATACTACGCAAAATCACATTCATGACAATAGCTCTACCATCCTCTTATAGGTGACATGACACTAGCTCCAATTCCAATGGGTCAGTGTTCAGTCTTTGGTGCGTGGTTGGCACGATTATCTACCATTTATGGTAAAAAAGAGCGCCTGACTGCGCTCGCCACTTGTGGACCACCCCGGAATAATATTGACTACTCATCGTATTGAACATACCATGAATTATGATGCCACAAAAAGCTCAAAGTTCATTTCTGCAAGGTTAAATAAAAGTTCAAATTCAGGAGAAGAAACAATCGTATTCGCTCACACTAGTGTTTCATGCGAGCGAATAATTGTTATTGTTGCACCAAGCTATCAAAACTTTGCTCCTTTTGCGGACAAGAGTTCTGCACAAATTCTCTTCATTGCCAAATAGGAGCACAATATGTTTCTTAGGGGCTGCAGGACTGTTCTCTCCGTGAGGTTGATCTACAGCTTTTTTGTCTTTAGATTTTTTTGAGCTAACAAGACAAGAGTTTCGGCAGAGAAATAGTGCAACGGTAGTTTAAAAGCGTTATATCGGGTTAACAGTGGAAAGGAGGAGGTGGCGTTATTAAATTTCGTTATTTTTAGTCAAGAAAATAAAAACCACACAGAAGACACGCCGGACCAAAAACACAAAAAGCGCTTTCATTCTTGTGCTTTAATTTTGAATGAAAAAAATACCTGCTTCTCTGAATTTCTTAACTGGATGTAAAATAAAATAACGAGGGGAAGGCCTTCTTCAGATATTTTACCAGCGCTAACCATGTATAAAAATGCGGTGATCAAAAGCATTTATGAATATCGGCATTAGTTTATGGGGAGAAGGCTGGAATCGAATATGCACTTTTCTAGTGTGCGTTATTTGGGGAAAGTATTTTTTAAAAGCGATCTCGAATGAATTGCCAACATAGGACATCAGGGGATGCATCAAAACGCAATAGAGCTGCAGCTAACTATAGTGTTAAATCGTATTCTAATACTCTGAAGGTGTGCACTCAATTTAAGCGATTATTACCTATTTCCGTGGGTTTGGCTTTTCTTGAACGAATCAAGATTTTTGGTTTGCCAAATGTTTTTGTTTCTTCTCGACACTTAAGCAGCGTATCTGAAAAAAGGCTGGTGTTCACAACTGACTTTTAAGAAGACGGGTGATATATTTAGCGAAGAACATGAAAAATATTTCAAGTGGAAGTCAGCGAGAAACAACTATACAAGTAGTGCAACAAAGTCATTATTTCTAGCCTCATAAACGTAACTTAATTGAATATACGTAATTTAACCATGAATGTAACAAAGCCCTATCCATCACATACAGTCAAACCCGTTTATAGCGAACTGCAATATGCACCACGATTTGTTCGATATATCCAATAGTTCGATATAGCGGAACCCGCCTATAACGAGCTTATTTGTACGAGTTGTCAGTGCGCGGTAGCCCCCCTCCGCAACTCTACCATTCCGCATGCAGAAACGAACAGAGTAATGTAGCCATTAACCATACTCAAAATAATCCATTTATTGCAATTATTAAAGCTTCTTTCAGCCTTAACTGCCTACTTTGCAAAAAAATGCGGTGATTTTTGTTTTCAATTTCGTTTTGGCGGCTACAACTAGCATAGCATTTTCTACACGAAATATTGTTTGGAGCAGTACGAGTCTGCGTTCTCCAAACTCGAGGAAGCATTGGCGGAGCACATCGACTGCCGAAAGCGCTTCACTATAAGCATCGGACGGCTTTCTCTCTCGACATCATCGGCAACGTTGGCGAGCTCTCCCTACAGTTCACCGATGCTGCTGTCTTGGTCCCGACTCGCTGACTGTGCGGGTTCCGTCGTAAGTTCCACGTGTCGGAAGTAGTTACGGAAAGTATCGGCCGTCATGTCGCTCCGTGCAAGGCGCAATGTCCCAGTCGCGGCTCTTGCTCCGTGGTCGCGGCCAATCCACATCTCTATCGCCGCTCCGAGACCATGCATTTCGGCGGCCATTCTAGGCGCGCGGAGTTCGATATATCGGATGTGAACTTCGCTATAAGGAATATGTTTCCCATGTATTTCGGTAACTGAATTTTTTTTTGTTCGATATATAGCATAATTCGCTCTATCCGGGTTCGTTATAGCCGGGTTTGACTGTATAAAGCATACAAGATGCTGACCACGTTAGCTTAAGCAATTTTCCGTTAATATTGAACGAATTTTTTTGCAACCACATGACCGCACATTGTAAGCCTAAACAACTTGAATATTTGTGTCGCTTGCGGTTGATGGCAGGAAATAGCGTTAAAGGCTGTAGAAAGTCTGATTCAAGTATTTGTTCCAAGCATACAACAAAATTACTGCACTCTGGATATGTGAGCTACTCCTCGTAATAACACGTTCAGTCTAAAATGCGTAGATAGCTTGACAGGCTCATCGGCGTCACGTAAACAAGCAGTAGCATAAGAGTCTTCAAATGCCTCAGACTTGCACACACAGGGCTATAGTAGTTGTGTTGTAAACTAAAGCTTAAATTTGTACTCCTTAGGCGAGCCCAATCAACACACCACGCACGATCGCGGAGAAGTCTGTTCGGTGCAACTGATGAGGTTTCCCTTGAAAAATATCTGCAGCATACACGTTTTTGGGGTGGTTCGTAACATGAGAAACGGGCAAAGCGTTTAGAGAATGTGTCAGCAAATTGAAATGGGTGGCTGCGGATGTCAATGGGAATCGTGGGGACGTTCTATGTTGTCAAGAATGGGACGTGAGCAGCGTGGATGTGGGTTGTAGCCATGTTTACGGGTACAGGAGAAGTGGTTGTCCCTTCGTAAAGGGGCGTCGCCTCGTGGTTCGTACACCTGTCGTCAATGGCAAAAGCGATACAGGTGGCTTGAATGACAAAACAGCAGCCCAATGACCCGTAGCTTTTTCTACGCAGTCGTCACCATGGTAAATAAAAAGGTGGTGTGCCTCAGGCTGCAGAATGGGCAGTGGAGAATGGGCTGCTCAGTGAATAATTCCTGACCTGCGCTCCCAGGGACGCTTAAGAGTTCTAGTATGCTAATGTAGACAAAGTACACCTATAGTTCTTGCGGAAAAGCGTAACCCCTGGTGTGCATTCTGCATGTGGTTGTGATAACGTCGCGTAGACTTATGAATACATAGAAACCTCGTTCCCATGCCATCACTACATATTCTTAATTGTGAAATCTTCTGAAATTTGTAAAAACAATACAGTACTGTCTTGTTTACTCGAACCGGATATCTCGAAATATCGGTCAGATCAAACTTTTTTCGTCGTGCATTCACAGCCCATACCCGCCATGTATTTGCCCCTTTTTATCTCGAAACGTTTATTTCCGGGTGACCACGGATATCTCGAAACGTTGACCTAGAGTAAATAGGCCATAGTCCGCTACAGGCAGCTGACAAGATCTGCTTTCTAACACTTAGCTCTCACTACACGCCGAACACGGCCGGGACCTGCAAACTAACGCTGTACGAGGCCAATGTTGCGATTACCGGAATGCTGTCTGGCGCCTGGGTCGTCGGGAGAGCTGCGGACGATGCAGCTCATCTTAAAGACGTTGAGGAGCTTCGCGAAGTGCCTACAACGACCGATACAACAAAGATGTTGCGCTTGCTTCGGAACAACGAAGAATGTAGCGGTGGCGATAAATCATTGATTCCGTGCATTAAACAGCCCGAGAACGCTTCTCTGGACCAGATGCTACCTCGAAACAGGCGAGGATCACGCAGTTCTTCTTCCGCAATATTAAAAATCCACTTTTTCTGTGAACTGTTCTCTTTGTTACAGTAGAACATCTGTCCACTGCAACGTTTGTTACTAGCATTAGCTTTTCTTCCATTGACCTAGCCACATATTTTGGCATTTCGCTTCCCTTCTACCTTCATTTTATAGAATTTTATGACTTAGAGTTATTGAGGGAGTCGACAACTCAATAACTCCATCGAGTTATTGAGGCTTTCGCTAACGATCTGTGTTAAGAGAAGCCTATGAGTCTCATGAAATATAAACGGGACGTTATCGTCAACACAGCTAATACTAAATGGGCACTCCAATTAAAAGAGAATAAAATGCAAGTCATGGTTGGGATTTCAACGAAGGTCCCTAAAGCAGGATCCGAGTGCATTATTACTGTACTATCGGCCTGTTTTCAAGGGGCTGCCGAGGCACAATTTTCACGGCACAAAATTATTGTGAAGCATTACCAAGTGATCACGGGTAATGACACATTATTTAGCAAGGGATTTGTGGTTGGTAATTTTTACAACACAAATAGGATGTAGGTACAACAAAATAACGTAAGGTGATTCCGGACAAGTAAGATACATTAAAAAGTGTTAAACTAATCAAGATGGGTAGTGCTTGATTAGTGATTCCTCCTAATGATGAGAAGAGTATGTTTAACCCTTTGTGGTCCATCGTCCGGCCCTGCCCAACGTCGCAAAACGGCCGCAGCAGTCTGCTGTCGGGCTCGTACCGACACTGGTGTTCAAGGGTAAATTTTGGGTTTTTTCTGACTGCAATGCGCCCATATTCTATGAACACAAGGCGCGCCATCTCTTGAAGAAGTGAATGTTCTTTGCTGAAGTTTTTCTTTTTCCACTATGGTGCAGAAGAATGTTCAGCGCTGGCGTTCTGGGTTCCGAGGGCGTTTTTTACGTGGGCGCGGTTCGATGCGAAGCGTGGCCCCTTCTCCATGGCATGCGTTCTACCGTAGGGCCTTAGGGAAAGCGATGATGACTTTAGTAAGGAAGAGAACTGCGTGCCTTCATCAATTAGTGGTGACAGCGTTTCGACAAAAGCCAGTGACGAAGAGCACGACTGCGCTGGAGGGAGCAACGTGCGGATCGTTACTCTGTGAGCTAAGCCTTTTGTCGAAAGAAGATGAAATGATAGAGAAAGCCTTTTCTCTTGCATCTGGAGGTTTCCATTGTCAATATTTGCATTAAGACGCACAAGCAGCTGGACCATTATGTCGAAAGAGAGCAAGGACACCTGCAGTACGGCCGTAACCTGATCTAATAGCTGGTGGTTCATCTTAAGGATCAACCAAAAAGCGGGGCCCATCTGCACGTATTGAGTGTGACTAAATGCTAGATGGCACATGCCATTTAATCTACAAACCACTAGGCCGACGCAACAAGGAGTGTGCAGTTCGTAGCGACAGTAAACAAAAAAAGCAGGTGGGAAACTACTTTTTTTTTCGAAACTTGCACTAAAATTATTGAAATGCACCAGGTAGAATGTTTCAAGCGTTTTCACATGCTGCACATATATTGGTAAAGGCGAAGCTACCAGAATGCGAAAGAAACAAATTAATATTCCCTGAGTTTTTTTTTTGCACACTGCGTTTTTTTGTCAGTGCCATCATCATCATCATTCACATTATCGTCATCATTATCCTACTCAGGTCCACTGCAGGACGAAGGCCTCTCCCATTGACCTCAAATCAGTCACGTCCTGCGCTACTCGAGTCCACAGTTTAATCACTAATTTCTTTATTTCGTCCTTCCATCGGGTTGGTCTTCCCCTTCTTGACCCATCTCTAGGCATACCCTCTGTAAGCCTAATTGTCCACCGACTGTCGGTTCGTCTCACTACAAAGCCACCCCAAGTCCTTTTTTCTTTAATTTGAACTATGATATATTTCTAGTCGAGTTTGTTCTCTTACCCGGGTCACTCGTTTTCTGTCCCTGAATGATATTTCTAACATTATTCGTTCCATGGCCCGTTGACCCAACGCCAGTTTTCTAGTTGTATAGGAAGGTGCCAAGTTTTAGTGCCGTACGTCATTACCTTACTGGCAGTATGCACTGGTTGTAGACGTTTTTTTAGTGACAAAGGTAGCTTAATTTTCATTGTCTTGTGGCTGCTTGCCGAGTGTTCCCTAACCCATACCTATTAATCTGCGGATCCCCAACCATCTTTCCGAAGTAGTTACGTTCTATTCCTTGTTCTAGCGTTTGTTTCCT
Organism: Haemaphysalis longicornis; assembly: GCA_013339765.2. Classification (NCBI taxonomy): domain Eukaryota; kingdom Metazoa; phylum Arthropoda; class Arachnida; order Ixodida; family Ixodidae; genus Haemaphysalis; species Haemaphysalis longicornis. The sequence continues at coordinate 31,760 of JABSTR010003484.1, read as the reverse complement.
GAGCAGAAGAGAACGTCTCTGGCATGCTTATTTTCTCATTACTTTGAATTTATTCATGTTTTTTTTCAGCCCCATGGCCGTGCGTTCTGTTTGTAGATCCTTAAGTGTTGTTTGCATGCATTTTCAGGCTCAATCAGCAAGACAATGTGGTTCTAAACCTTAAGAGGGCTCAGGTATTATCTGTTTACCCTATATGCTATGTTTTTTAGTCAATCTTTGAAATACCCTCTCCAGACATGTCGCGAATAGATTTGGCAAGATGGTATTTTCCTGTCTTAGTCCCTTTCTTATGGGAAATTTATCGCTCTGGTTGAGGGGGGCTATAATGCCCGTGCATTTTTTATATATGTCTTCTATAAGTCATTCTCGGGTCATTTAGGGCTTCTAGCACGGCTTCGGGGAGCACCTCCCATGGTTCTCGGCGCCGGAAACTGGCAAAATTAGCTTCAAACCGGAACCGCCAGAAATTGGGTAGAACATAGGACTGCAATGGGTTAAGGCGGAATACGGCCAATTGATGTGGAATACCGACTCTAATGAGGCGGAATGAGGAAGAAAGAAACTGCATTACGATGGATTCGGGAGAGTGATATATCGGAGCTGTTGCGTGAACGGCTGGACTTGGACAATAGTACGCCGGGCTTTCGCCCTCACAACATGTACGCAGACCTAAATTAATACCTTTTGCTTCTTCATTGGACGGAGAGTTTCCGGAGGGTAAATACTGAAAAGCTCGTGTGGCACCATGCCCAATTTTTCTGTGCTTGCCTTGTCGGTTTTATGGCGTGAGTGGAATTAATTATGCCTTCCTGAAAGAAACGCCAGTGAATATAGCAACACCAAAGTTAACGTTGTCTTGTACTAGTGCACGAAGATGTCTTGGTGGGCTAGTTGGTGATGCATGTTATCAGGGTTACCAGCGCACGCAGCCGGGGACACGGAAGGAAGGAACGACCGGACAATGCGCTGAGCTACAACAGATTTTTTATTCAGAAAAGAAAGAGATATAAAACCCAGTACATCCAATAGCATGGCCAACGCAACCTGAACGTCAACACTCGCTTCTCGCCTTCAACATATTACAAACGTTCCACTAGATAATTCTTTTCTTTTTGCGAGAGCACAACAGAAGGCAATGATTATACAGTTTTCTTTAAGCCGGTCAATTTCAAGCGCTTCGACAAACTCGCGTGCATGCTTATCTTTCTGGTGGTGACTTCGCACTCGCCAAACAACGGAACGCAATCACATTTTACTACAGTGGGAAGCTCAATGCCCCGAAACAACAGCCTTCCCCATGAGGTTCTTAAGTTCCTGAGCCTCTTGTTGACGCATCTACCCGTCTGGCAAATATAAATCTTTGCCACAGTTTAAGGAGACAAAGTAAACAATTACCTCGTTACACTGGACAAAACTGCTCCCTGTGCTTGTGCAAGCAGCCCACTTTTTCTCTGCCCCCGCCATTTTACCATCGGACACAGCTTGGAAATTTTTGAAAAGTCAGTTGTAGTTCAGCGCCTTGTCCTGTCGTTCCTTCCTTCCGTGTCGCCGTCTGCGTGCGCTGGTAACCCTTTTAAAATTGGTACTAGTGATTTCTAGCATTTTCAGAAGACATGTGAAAAAGTTGAAATTACAGGTAATTAAGCAGGCCTAAAGTCATTTCAAAAGTAAAAAGCTCTAGCGTACATGAATACATCGGTACAGTCTTCACGTTTACAAAACGTACCTCTGCACCCCCGAACACACGGTATTTCAACTTAGTATGGCCATTCAAAGCGCCGGAAACTGCCGAGAGTAGAAGACAATACGAATGCTCACGCCAGTGGAAGTGTTACTTTTACGTGATTTTATTCTTATTTATTAGAAGCTTTTAGTTCGCTTGTTTTTTTGACTGTGTTTACATATCGCCTAAGAAAATCTTATGCTTCAGGAAGTCAATAGTACACGAGTTCACCAATATTCCCAAAAATAATTTGTCTCTCCCAGGAATGTACAAGGGTACCAGCACTTAATAAATCCCGCATACATCTGAACTTTACCAAGAACGCCTTTCGTGTAATATCACGTAAACACAAAGCAAGCAGGTTAAGCGCCAGGCGCAACTGGAGGAAGGAAAACAGACAGGAAAGGGGCGCTAGGAAAAAACCAGACAGGAAAGGGGCGCCCCTTTCCTGTCTGTTTTCCTTCCTAGCACCCCTTTCCTGTCTGTTTTCCTTCCTAGCACCCCTTTCCTGTCTGTTTTCTCCTAGCACCCCTTTCTGTCTGTTTCCTTCCTAGCACCCCTTTCCTGTCTGTTTTCCTTCCTCCAGTTGTGCCTGGCGCTTAACCTGTTCCCATGATGAACTACCAACTAGCTCGCATCGACACATTAACACAAAGAAGAAACTGAATTCAAAAAACCGTAAACTTACCACCAACATGCCTGTTTTCGAATGAAAAACCGTGTAAGTAGCCTTGTTTTGTGGGCACTGGTACATATTTTGCTGCAACACCGATGCATTTAGCTTTGTTGACAAGAAGGAATAAGGAAGCAGTTTTAGTCAGACATTTCACGCCATTCAGAAAAGGTTGCCAACGTTCTGTTCTCTCACACACGCGGACTGAAAATACGAACTGACGGTTTTTTAAAGCTTCTTACGCGCAAACTCCCCGATTGTGACCACTTCAAATTGTTGTTAGAGGGTGACTTTTTTATTTCTGGAAAAAACTAGAAAGCACGTACAAATTAAGTAACTTCCTTCCGTGTATGGGGAAAAAACAAAAATGCCGGATTTTCTTCTATTTTCATGGCAGATAAAAAGCTAGAAACTTTATTATATTGCTTATATATTTTCATTTTTCAAGATATGAAATTCTACAATGATTTCTTAAGCACTAGCAGCAAATAAACCCTAAATTAGCAGAATATCTTTTCGCTGACTTCCCATTTGCAGCAAATATTCTGTGGAAACCCTCTGACAGCCCCTTTGTTTCTTTTCCCTGCCTAAATAAAGTGAACAGCTTCACCCAAATTCATGGTTGGAGTTTCACCCGGGGGAACACGACATTGTCGGAGCTTCATAGTACTACAGGAATGCACAAACTTCCAAAGAAGACAATTACAAAAGGGCAATGGCGCAAAGTGCTCGTAACAACACAAGTATTGAGACGCATAATCAAACACAGCAATGGGAATAACAGTGAATAAACAACCTTAAACCGCAAAAACAATTCCCAACGTTCTTTCACAGTCATTATAGATACACTTCTTGTAATTGCTTTCATCCGACATCTGCTACAGTTCTCCCTTCCAAGAAGTTGCGAAGAAGCGAAAGGCCTGGCACCCTAATCGCAATATCTGAAAAGCCTAAATTTTAAAGGATGTTTTGTTTTTGGGCCAGGTGATCCTTGCTCGCTATGCAAAAGAAGCTTCGATCCACATAACATATTTGCTTTGTGAATGATAGTTCGCAGTGTTGAGAACGTTTCTTTTTTATGTGCCTCTTTCGGCATCTGATTTTACGTTCCCACATATCGGTTACTGGCAGGAAAATTATGAGCAACACTGCAAGTAACTTGCTGGCCTTCTTCTGACCCGGCGACTGCTTTGAACGGCCACCGCTTCTCTTATCTTTTAGACAGTTCAACCCCTGCTACCGATGGGACCGCCAAATGCAAAAACGCGAGTTTTGAGATTCCCACCGACGTTGGATTTTACTCCCCTACATTGCTGTCTGTCTCAACCCCGCATGGGTACCTTGTAAATTAAAGGTGACTAAATTAGCAGCACCGCGGATCCCGAGCCACTAAACATAATCTGTGACCAACCGTCACGAGGTTTTTATAGATAAAGAATTACACCGCACATGGTGGCCGTCGCAGCCTTTATCAAGCTCCGGTCCACGGGCTCCTTGTCTATTATTAGGCGCGAAGCTCCGGGACCTCTTTATTTATTACGGTAATACTGGGGAAGAAAGAACCCAGGTCCCTTTTTATTGCTATGCCATGCGGTAAATCAAAAGCACCCCACATAGAGGCACGGTCGTGCCTCTCTATGGGCCATTGACCGTCCCTGCCAGCAGCTGCGCTCCTGACGCCCTTTGTCGTGGCAGGTGAGGCAAAGGACACACGGAAGGGCTTTAAAGGATCTATGAACAGAAAATACAACTTTATGTAATTTGAAAGAACTAGGATTCAGTATCTCACTCAGCTTCATTACAGCCCCAAAAGATGTTTTTTAACGAAAAAAAAGCAAGAAGTATTTAAAACGTTTAAATTTTGCGCCACAGTGACGTGTATGAGCAAGAATGACGTCATACGAGCCAACAACAAAACATAATTTTCAGTTCGTTAACTAGCATTCAAGGGATGTAGTCAAATGGAACTCGAGGCCGCATTACAGACGTCCAGTCATGTGTCGTCGCGACAGGTCAGTTAGGCGGCCGCCAATCGCACAAAAAAGGTTCCGTGACGTCATAGGAAAGTTGCGGGAAATGGTACGGGTTCGCGACTGCTTCACACGTTTCCTTTAATATCTCCATTCTTTTTAGAAGATTTCGGTGATATTGGTATCATTGTTATCGGGACTAAGCAGTTTTTCTGATAAACCCAACTTGTATTTTGTCTTCATGGCTCCTTTAGGTCCAGGAATCCCGGTCTGTGGGCACCCCTAGGACATGTGGGGCACCTTCAGGACACTCTCTTCGGGTGGCGCGGCCATTGTCAAGTGAAAATGCTCAGCATGCCACCTCATCAGTTTGAACACTGTCCTTGAGGCTGTATCAATCAGAACGATAACATTTAATGTTAATAGTAGTATGCTCCCTCTACATCTCTTCTGATTTCCAGCTGTCGATCATGATTTCGAGGTGCAGGTGGATCAGCTGCCAGAACCTTACATGCTTATAGGCGACCTGAATGGGCATAATTTGCTCTGGGGCACTTGAGACGCCCGATGTGCCCGAGAAACTCGAGATGCCCGCAGAGATGCCCGACGTTGCCTCCTTGAAAAAATTTTAACATCCTCCGGAGCATGCCTTTTCAATGAGAAACTGCCCACATACCATAATTTAGGACACAACACTTACTTATGACTTGACTTGGCCATTGGTCTGCAGTTCTTATTTGTTCCCTTGAGTGGGGCGCGGGTTACCGACCCATACGGTAGTGACCAAGTCCCAATAACGTTAAATATATATATTAGGGCCCAAACAGTTCCAGTCCTCATACAATGTTCACTGGAGCAAAGACCGCACTGCAGTACATTTACACAAAACATCTAAGCCACACAACACTTCCATGTCACAACTACACGTAGAAGAACCAGCCCCAACTCATCGCAGCACAGAACCTCAACGCCACCGAAAGGTCCCTTCCTCACCCTCCCATGTGACACGCAACCCAAGGAGGCCGTGGTGGTGAACGATGACCAGGCACGCGAGAGGCGCCCAGAACAAGTCGTGGAGTATTCTTCGGTGATATCCCACGTTCATTAAAAAGGCAGCGTTTAAAAGCGGACAGCCTTTTTGAAAAGCGTGTGCACCGTGAGGCGAAACGAGAAGGTGTACTCAGCTTCGGTTTCACAACCCATAATCGGTCAACTCATACAGAAATGGTGCAAGGTTTGGCCACGTATACGTAAACTCAATGGACGACAAATGTACAGTCTACGTCTGGTTAGCACAAAAAACAAACTTGAAGACCAGGCTAACCACACTTGCACTCTTCCAGCACGTGTCCAGTTCAGCACATTTCACGACCACTTTTATGTAACACAAAATATCCTGTGAAAAAAGAATTCTTGCGTGATGGCAATAGGTCGAACACGTGGCATAACTCCCTGTCTTCACTTCATCAGCTAAAGATGGCTCTCAGCAATTGTTTACCTTTCAGCCCCTGGCGCAGACATTACATACACAATATTAAACACCTACACGCAGACACACTTGAAACACTCCTCAATTTTAACAAGGAAATATGGTTATCGGGGCAGCTTCGAAAGTTTTGGAGGGAAGCCTTTGTAGTGGCATTTCTTCAGGAGAGAAAAGACACCTCTTATTCTTCAAGTTATGGTGTCATCCCCTGACAAGTTTGCTGAGCAACTTTCTCGAGAAGATTATCAATAGGAGGACTCGTGCACTTCTCCCAGACGGGTTACTTCGCTTAAAGGGGACGGTACGCACTAAATTTCGATACATTTTGCTGATAGCACCACGCTCGCTTTTGGTTAACCGTTCCTTATAGTGCGTTCTCGAATTAAAAGACTGCCGTAACCATAATTTACTCTAAATAATGTTAACGGGCTTTCATGAACCGTCACAACGGTCAGCAACCTTACAAGACTTCTCACGGGCTTGTCTTTATTGACGCAAGGTTTAATTCCTGGATGTTACTTTCAAAATAATCGTTCTTTCGCTCACAGCACAAACATGCGATCGTTCTCAACTTAAAGCAAATAAACGCCAATTGCACATTATTTGTGGCATTGCATTCGAACATTTTTATTCCGTAATACCTGGCTGCAGCAATCACACGACTCTCTACACTTTTACGAAGGCTGTGCTGTCTGGGCTCATTCAAGGCTTTATTACATATAATAGCATTCCGCACAGGAAGTCATGCATTTCCAAAGACAGAGGTTTTCTTTCTGTTACTGCAAGGGGTGTAAAACTAAGCCATTGGAGTTTGTAAACAAGAATGTCACTACAATCATCAGATCAAAGCCAAATTTTGATTAGCCAAGTGGTTGTAAGAAGCTATTATTGCTGCACGTTAGCCAAAATAAAGACTAAGCCGTCTGCTTACCAATCATTCTAAGCCAAAATATAAACCCCGGAGACGAAAAAACGTTAGTAATCGCATCTACGGGCACTCTCCGGCTTCAGATGAGAGACTCTGGTATAGATAGTGTACATCGTTGTGGCCTGCGTCGAGCCACCATCGCACGCTAGAACCCCGGTAGGGCCACTCATTGCTACCGCAAAGACGGTGGCAAGGGGTGCACATAGAAAATGCCTGTCATAGTGACAAATGTTTTTACTTGGCCCTCTACACCAATTCTTTTTTAACAGAACTTTGAGATACCTTTATTATATATTTTGTGCTTTATATTCTCACTTGAATAATCCTAACCATAGTACTGGCGCTCTTTGGCCTTGATGCCCTTGCGCCAAAAACCTAACATCATCATCGTTGTGGCCTGCGTCCGGTCATTTTTGACGTCATGACCTCTTCCGCCATTTGAGGCCGCCGACGCCGGCCTTTCTAGCCGCTGCCTTCCCTGAATTCCACGTGGATCAGCGAGCTCCGGCAGTGTGTTAAGTCAAAATTGTGAATTTGGTACTCTCGCTCATAATTGAGCATGACCGGACGACATAATATTCTACGCCAACCTTCGTACTACTCTGTCACAAAAAGTCGCCAATATAGTTGCCGTAGTCGCTGGTTTCATCGGCGTCAATCGCGTAGTTTTCCTGTTACGCGTACTCTTCGACTTGAAACCTGTAAGAGGGCGTGTTATTCTGTTTCACGGTACTTTCGTACGGCAACCCAGCTTAGAAGCTGCAAATTTCTACCTGATTGTGGTGCAAAGGCTTGTGAATGGTGTGTACTCTTCTTAAAACCGAAGTTCTTACATGCACTTTGCGAGCCATGAAACGAGCACATTGGAAAAAGAGTGCACTATAGAGGGAAGGTCTGTTAGGAGGGCATCATCGTATACTTTGCTAGAAAACATCCATATTCGGTGAAGGGAGAAAGCGTTGTAGTTGTATTTCCATAGGAGACTTTCTGCCGAAGCTGACGTGAACAGACTAATTTCAGTTTCCAAACATATTCATAAGCACTTCTCAGGACAGCAATTAGGAGTGCACAAACTACTCACAGCAACGCTCCTGCCCTGTTCATTGTCGGAAGTTTCGCTTTATGAATGTTTCAGCAAATATTGAAACTTGCTCCATTGTAGAATGTGGTTCGTAGTAATTGCCAGCATCTTGCTTGTTCCTAGTTGTTTTCTAGCCTCTATAATGGCTGGATAAACAAATACACCTGCATTGCAAGCAAAGCATACATTACTTAAAAATACCCAGAAAGCTTTCTCCGCATAACGGCTAAGCAAATTATTATATTCGTCGTAAATGCGAGTTATTTTAGTACTCAATTGTCATATGGTATATTCAGCAGCTTTCTCTGTTATTTTGGGCTGTTTGCACAGGATGGGGCTGCAATATAAATGCTATCTGCCATATAATGCGAAATGCTGAGTGCTTTAATCAAATATGTGACTGATTTTAATGAATTTGCTTTGGCGGGGCGGTTTCTGTTGCGGTAATAAGAACTCTCACATGTGCGCAAAAAGCCACTTTATGCTGAGTAGGCTCAATTTTAACCCGTAAAGTGTTTTTCCCGGATACACGAAGATTTAGCTGAAGTCATATCTGTCACGGAACTGACTCCAGTACAACCAAGCAAGCAGCCTGTAAAGGATGCACCCCTTCACACAGGATCTTCTTGCGGGGAAGCAACCTTTAGTACTAAAGAGTACGTTGTACTTACGGTTGTTCGTTGTCGGGTTTTTATATCTTAACACGAACGTGTTTTATGCCGCGATAACCCCAAGATTTCAATGACGTCATATTCATAACAGAAATGACGCCAGTGCACCTTTGCCGAAGCGACCCGCCAGCAGGACGTCGCTCGCCAAGCACACCCACAAGACAGCCGCCCGAACCGCAAATCATTATCACATGCAGATTATAGCTGCACTTTCCATTTTTTGTGTTTTACTTGTTCCTATGACAGAGGAATCAACCGCAGTTTTTAATATATTGACTATGGTCAGTATTCACTGATGTAGCCATAAGTATTATACAGCATTACATTTTTATACTCTAATAAATTAAATTATATTTTAATATATATGATATATGATATTAGAGTAGTCACTAAACCACTAGTGACTTTCTATCTTTTACACGTTGAGGTGCTTTCAACTTATTTGTATAAAGACGACGAAACATGAGTCAAAAAACCTGTGTAACTGGTTCGTGTTTGTTGAAACTTCCCCCGCCCCTGCCTATGAAAGCATAGGGTTCTAGAATATAAATAAGAGAAAAGTTAGGATGAGATCAAAGTGTGAACACAGTCCTTCTTAGTTTGCTGTGCAAAAACACAGAGAAATGCGACATGAGACTTTGCCGTAAAACATGTTTTGAAGCAACTATTACATTTGCAGCAAATAAAGTTTGACACAAATCAAACAAAACTACTCGGAAGACTTTTTAACGCACATCTTATTTGTATCAACCATATTTCTAGCCATAGTGATATCCATATAATGTGTGATGTAATGGCACACTAAGCATTACCTTGCACAATAACTGTTTCTACACACAGCACATTGATAAGTACGACTTGCCTATCCCTTGCATCTCACGGTGCTTGGCTGACTGAAAAAATAAGAGAATTGCCGGTATTTGATAACTCCTTTATATAAAAATAAAGAATCAGTTGCTCTCTAGGAATTTTTTCTAACTTCTAGTGAAAAAGAATAAAACATTGAAGTTACGCTGGCTTCCATTAAACACTGGAAACTCCATAGCGAAAGCTTTTGTCATTCTCGAAAGTAGACAGTCCGCATATTGAGACAGTATTTAAACCGTTACCGTTAGGTTGTGCTTTATAAATTCCTCTGTGTGTAAACGACAATTAACACCGCCTAAAATACGTATTTTTGGCGATTGTTGCTTTTATACTGGTGTAATAGTTCCATAGCTAGGGCATAAATCCCGTGCCGTTTTATGCACAGTAAAAGGGGCCTAAGTAGTCGAGAAGCCTCTATAGTGAGTCCCTTAAAAATAAGATGGCGAATTTAAACTGTATGCCTTCAATACGAGAAAAACATATTTTGGAAATACTTCGTTTTCTCGACGTGTGGGACCTGAATTTTAACCCCACCGTAAATTTTCTTTATGTTTACTACAAACGCGCTCATTCGGTTGTTTTGTAAATAGAATACTCCTATTATATTAATACTATTGTTAATGAGAATATATTTATTTCAAGGATTCGAGGTATATTTTTGGGCTTGGCGAAGCCAAACATGGCTTGAGAGGCTGTGCCCAATGGTTAGCAGCACCGACACGAGTCGCTTTGCCATTAAAACAGTACAAAAACTAAGAGAGAAAATGCGGGAAAATGGGGAAAAGAAAAGTCCAGCTAGTAGGTACCCCCAAACAGACATTCCCTATTTGTTTTCTGCTGCTTGGCAAGAAAACATCATAAGGTAATTGATCCATTTTCTTCGAAACATAAAAAGAGCGAGCCCATTCCCATATTTTGTGTCCTAGGCAAAACAAAACGATTACCCTGACGAAGTTCCTTCTTCTTTATTCCACTTGAAATGAATACATTGCTCAACAGTCATCCGTAAAATACTTTAAATCATGGTCGTGTAAATATGGCGTAGCTCCACCAGCGAAGTTAGCATTGGCAAAAAATCATCGCTCCTAATATTGCATGGGCATCACTGAGATTAATGTTGAAAAGCAGCAGGCACTCGTTTTACTTCCAACTAGTCTGACCAGCACTCGGCTCTGGCAATGAGAACGTGGCGTAGTTGCTGTGAACATATTGTGTAAGAAAGCCACATGGGGCCAAATTTTGCATTTCGTCGAGTCTAGTATACATGGCACGGAGAGATGAATTAATGGTTAATTACTCACCAAGGGAATCAATAAGGTTTGACGAAATTACAGCAAGAAACAAAAAAATAGAAAGAATCATAATACCCTGCTCTAAGAAATATATCAACATAAAACGTTTCGTTTCTGCGTGTACACTAACAAGCCCAACTGGCTTTCGCAAATGAGCCAGACGCAACGTAACGCAAGTATAGTTCACAGCGACATCTAAGAGCCAAGGAAACATAAGTATGCAGCATATTCCTAAAGTAGAAAAATATATTGCTAAGAGCAAGTTCCTGCCGCCAGGAATGAAATACCAAGCGCGATTAAAGAAGAGCACTCTGATATTTAAACATCCAGAAAACTAGAACGCGTTTCGAATGCCTCACTCTTATGGACTACTCTTATAAGTGTCCAATGGCATTTCTGCTCGGCAGCGGACACGAGTAAATGATATTATTTTTGTGGGTTCTCCCGTTCAAGGTTTTCTGTTGTCCCCCAGGGAAAATTTTAAATTCCAGTAGAAGTGTAAGCTGAGGGCATTCCCCGTTCGAAATCCGTTACTTGTTACTGGTTAAAACAGGAATACCCCACCTGCTCATTTCACATCAAAAAAAGCACGTCGTTGTTGTAAGGCTTTCAGCAGGTTATTATAATTTCTAAACTGCAGATGAAAAGTCCATAAGTGTGTCAACCGTGTAAGCTTTGCCTTACCTCTGATAGGGCTATTTAGAGAACCCTCAATTTTGTTCCAGGAAAAAAACTTTATTCTTCCTCCGCCCATCGGCACAAATTCTTCATTCTAGTATAATTCTTTCTGCTCAGCATCTCCATGGATTAGACTTTATGTTGTCAAAATGGACGTTGTACATAGGAACTTCTTTTTGACAACAACAAGGATTCTGTGGTTATGATTTGTTGTGTTGATGACCACTTTTTGTTTCAAATATGTGATCTCGAAATACCTTTTTACAAAAAAGGCTTTACTTTACTTTCATAGCGTGCCTGTTATGCGGAAAGTTGTTTTGTGCTCCTGGAACGGCTGTCATCCGCATGGAACCCTCCCATCATGACGAAGGCCGCAACCGAACCATAAATATTTCCTTTGACTCCATTTACTCCAGTTTTTGCAGTTATCAATTTTTTTTAACTTTCTCGCTCTCTACATCCGATGAAAGCACTGCCATGAGGAGCCTCCGTGATAACAGGGACGATGCCATGCTCACAACGGATAACGGCCATGCGACAGTCATATTAAACAGGAATGATTGCAACGAAAAGCTGCATGTCCTATTTTCTCCAAACAACAGTGATACTCTCTGCACAAAAACCAAACGTCAAAACTTGCAAAGAGCTTCACCGCTAGTTGCTGACGTACTCTGCGTTATTACAACCCTACACTACTGGCTGAACAACAGGCTCTTACACCACAACAGTTCTGCTAAGGAACATTACGGCGTTCTCAATCTTCATAAGGCCAGTATCCCGTAACCAACCTTGGTAGAACTTAGCCGGTCTCCTCCCCTGGCTGTCTGGCTACTTGCATTGCCCGAAAATTCCTTTCTCCGTTCATATTCACACCAAAGTCCACAATTCAAGTTGCTTCACAGGAAAGCCAAGTACCCCTATTAAACGATGGCCAAACCATGGTGGCATACCACATAGTGCCACTCTTGTCAAAGGTGCCCATCGGTATGACAGTAGAAGTCCACAAGACGGAAAAGATTCTGGCCCCACTCTTTAGCGGAGAACACCCATCGACATGTCAGATCTTGTAGGACTGCTGTTCTTCGGGCTACCGAATTCGAGCTTTGTGCTTAAAACGTTTTGTGCCACAAGTTCACATCACACCCATGGGGGCATCGATTTCTTGTTCCTTTTGCCAATTTTGTAATAGAGGCACTGGGACACCATGATTTATTGTCCTTGACTGCATTAAAACTCCACAAATTTTCGCTCTCAAGAAGAAAGCATAGGACTTACCCTCTCTGGTTGCAATTAGGGTGGAATATGGTAGAATTTCTTTTACCCTGTTACAAAGGAGCGCGCACATCGTCCGGTACACGACGCAGAAGAAATCTGCGGGGCCTTGTTTATTACGTTGTCCACACCGAATCTGCAACACGGCTTCAAACCGCTCACCGGACATCCACCATGTATCTCATGACCGCTAAGCAAGCGGGTACTTTAATTCTTTGATCACTTCCCCGAAGCACCCGTTGCAATTGACATTTGCAATGTCACCACGTGGTTAAAAAGACGCAGCGTGCCTATCGTGCTTATAGTGACCGATCCCTTCGCCCGTGTTCTGCGCAAGTACGACATGAATGGGGCCAATGTACCCGTCCCAAAGCTTAAATACGCTCTGGTGACCGGGAAAGGCACACGGCCTTTCACGGCGTAGTGCCTTCCTTACTTACAGCATTTCGGTGTTGTGTACGCAGTTTAATTCGTGAACTGCGATAGTGTACCAGTGCGTACCGTGAAAACTTAGAGCGACGGATAAAGCTAGCCTTGTAACGATGCAAGACGGGAGAAAGTGTATTCTAAAACCCTTGCCGAGCGTACGTAAACGTCTAATCTTGGCAAGGCAAGTGTGGTCAATACCGTGAAGAACTAAACCTATACCCTGTATCTTGAATGTCGATTGCTAAAAACAACAAAAAGCACACCAAGCTCGCAGACTGGAACCTGCCCTTTGCCTACACTACGTGATTAGATTATATTTTTCGGGCTACTTCGATTCCTAGGTTGAGTTTTCTTGCTCTTATGGTGAAGGAGGCTTTCGTAGGAGGGGTAGAGAAACGTTAATTTTTTTTTATTTGTAATCGGCTTTTTCGTTTTTGCTTGAAAGAAAAAACTTTGTATTGGATGTTGTATTAGAACACAACACAAAGCTGCGATCGTTTAACAGAACTATTTCACCAGATTAGGTCTTATTATTTCATTAATATTTCCAACACCCCAGCTGTCAACTGTTTCCCTAAAGTAAATGTGTTCGTAAAATAGTCATAGCGGACTCAAAGAATGGAGAAAAAGTTGGTGTCATGGGTTCTCTTACATAAATGCACTTCAGTGTAGAATTTGTCTTAATTTTGAAAAATCCTCGTGTTTTTTTTCCTCCCCCCGCAAATATTAGAGTAATGTCTTTCGCTAACACGGATGTAGCGTAAGAATAGAAACTTGATGATTCCAACTTTTTATGCCGTACCACCACTGAGCGGCCGCTAACGCTTGCTGGCGTTTCGCAATGAGCACCTGCGCGTAGAATTTACAACAATTTGTGTTGCGTTAAAGCATCCACAAGTTTTTACATCAAATCTCTATATCACTACAATCCAGGTTCTTGCGCCGGCAGCCGGAATTTATTCAGCGGCGTTTGCTCTACATATAAACATTTACTAGTGTTGTAGGTACTCTATATTTTGAGATAAAGGAGCTCATACTGCCCAAAAATGTCGTCTTTGAAACAATGCATTTGAGCTCAATGAAGGAGCGAACCATAAGGGGACTGGTTTAAGCATAGTCCTGGTAAGCTGGATTACGCACATTCCACATTTAACTACGAAGAATGGGCATCCACGAAGAAAGTGCGGCGACAGGTCCACGTTAGCTCCCTTTCTACTCTTTTCGCTTGTCCCCGATGATTGCTATTGTTTTCCCCTTAGCGGGGTGATGACGTCATCTTACCAAAATGGACTAATATGCCTATGTTTTATACTCTTGGTTTAATACTCGCGCTCTGCTTAAGGGCAGCACAAAAAGCTTATTAGGCACAAAGTACTTTTTCCTGTTACAGCTGGTAACCCCCCTAGGCAATATTCCCTCTCTGCTTTTCGTCCACCAACATTCTAATCATCTTTTCGTCACCTCGACAGCCTTGAAGTAACTTCCTCTGTGCTACCCTAAATCCTAGGGCTTCTGGAAGCCGAATATTTCCTCATGTAGATTTAGTCGATACAGTCGTATTCTAAACACTATGTGCGCATAGTTTTCTGTTTCTTTTCAGCAGACCACGCATACCCCATCATTTTGTGAATACTTTCCCACAAAGCTCTTAGTTGCAAGAAACCGAGTCGTGTATTGGCCGCGAGGCCCACCACTGGAGAGGCCGGCGCGGCATCGTTTTGACGTCACTTGTAGGTCACCGTTCCTATCTTGCTGCGTAGTTGGCTTGCAGCGCGTGACACTTCGCTTAGGAATCGCGTTCTAAAAGTATTTTCGTGTTAATTTCCTTCGTTTAAAGTTAATGCTCAGTGCGTCAAGTGCAGTTCGGCCTCATGGGGACTTTATAACCGTATAAACTGTGGTAGATTATCCGCAAACACCATGAGCGTGGTGGCGTATTACGTATGCGACCGAAGCGTAAGCAGCGGCTTGTTTCCCCGATCAACAATGTGGACTACGACGATCGCCGAGTGAAGTTTCTAGATTTCCCTTGTTTGCAAGAAATGTATAAAGCAGGAAATCGTGAAGCGTTAACTGCTCGCAGAAGCACACGCGCCCGCCGTGCCTGCCCGCACGGCCGCCGGTGCGGCTCGAACCGGAACCGACGCAGGTCGCGGCAGCAACAACTTGTCGCCGCTTTTTAAAATCACACAAGTCGTGGAAAATAAGTTGCAGATTGGTGAAAGTGGATGTTAGTGTGATGAAAAATTCTGATAGGTAGTGTCATCAGCTGTGGTTTTCAAAGCGGTGCCGCGTTTTACGCCGACCGGCCGCGTAGGTCGGTCCCGGCAGCGCCGGCCACGGAGCTTGCTCCGTGGCGCCGGCCCGTTCACGCTCGGTGCGGCGAGCGGTCGAAGGATGGCTATGCTTGCGCGCAAGAATCGGCTGAGGCCGTGCAGGTATCTTGATCGTCGATCGCTTCAACGAAAATCACCGCGCTTACAGAGTTCCCAGTGCGGTGAAACGTTCTGTTAGGGACAGTCACTCGCAACTCTAACGGCGATGAAATATCTGCTGCGACGCCGAGCCTAAAGTTCCCAACATCCGATTACGTGCATCCGAAGCCGGCTGCGAGCTGTTAAAGAAGGCCCTCCCGTCGCGCACGCGCGTGTTGCATTTGGGTTAGTCTAGCTCCTTGGGGGCCCCCATGCTCGGTTCTCCTATTCTAAATATCCCATTACCCGAAATCATTAACGACGTGTTTCGCCTCGTACGCAGCCTCGCCTTCTGTGAGCAGTCGTGAGTTTCGAAATTGATGCTTGAGAAAGGCCGGCTCATTGTAAACATACAAATCACGCTACAATTATAAATGAGCCACGCCGAGCCCCTAATGAAAACTAAATATAGCCTTGTCCAAACCCGCTCGAAGGCGTTAAACACTCGCGTTCATACCGTTAATACATTGCGGACATTTGTCGCGAAAAGTAAACATCATCCGTGCAGGGTACAGGCTACGGCAGTGATCGTTAATCAAATCCGGGCATGACTATAAAAAAACCTCGCAGGGGAAATAGGCCCTGATTAAGCCAAACTGCAGACCATAACAATACTTTTAAGCATGTGCGGCGAAGCAATCTGATCACCGTTCTCACGTAGTCATTCATTTACCAGGCAATACGAGCAGTTCGCGCGGTGAGATCATAAGTGAGCGACGCGTTTCCGTCGCTGTTACAAGGTGTTTCCTTGCACACACATGTCCCGTCACAAGTATTTCATAATGAATTTACAGCGTACTTTCTCGGCATCAGTTGCATCGTCCTTGGCGTTAGCTGGCTGCGTATGTAAGAGCTGTGGGTCGCGATGGTAGCAACTACCTAAACGCGGCGGTGTCGCCGGAAACAAGCGAGTCGCTGATTGCTGGCCTGGATTATTTGGTTTACAGACAACTTTTTTGGTAATTTGCATCAAATCCACACGGAGGGGGCGAGACGGTGGCCACAACAAGAAAACACGCTTCCGCATACGCACGGGAAATGTGTTGTAGCAGACGACAACACGATTCGGCGTCCTACAAGTGACGTCACTCGTAGGTGGCGCCACGGTATGTCCTCGAGGCCAATACTCGTCGCTACGTTCTGTGACTCTGTCCCTTCTGACATTGCCAATCCACGCGGGTCTTCGGCGGCCGTCTGTGCGCCGTGCTGGCGCCTACGCTGGGTTAGGCTGAGCAGCGCTAAACCTAACCTGAAAAGTAACAGGACAGTGTCCTCACAAGGCATCATGGGCGTCAACTGGTGCCGTGCAGAAGGACGACCAATGGCCCAGCTACAGTGCTCCACACAAGAGTTTGTACCACCAGCTCTTAACGAGCAACAAAGAGGCAAGCATGGTGAGGCTATCGCAAAGCACAAGCGGGGCTAATGGCTGCTGTGCAGCCATTCAAGCTGAATCTGCAACCGCAAGCCTTATTGGGACAGTGTGGGCCATCTTTCGAAAGCTCAGCAAGACCTTCAAGTCTGGCTTCAAGTGCCTTGTGCCTTGGCATGAAACACAAGCAAGGGATCAACTAGGTCTGGCACCAGTGTACAAATATTTGCTGAACAAGCAGAGCTAGTGTACCCCAGAGAAACTAGGACAGTGAGCTCTTCCAGGTACGATACCGAGTTGTTGTAACCATGGTTACTTTCCGGTAGCTTAAACTATGTTCCAAATGTTATCTCAGCGGAAGTTTGTATGCCAGCAAAGAAATATGTATACAACGGATAAAACCATGTTCTAGTGGTGATAGCTACACACAGGAAGTTGTTGTTACTTTATCTGAAATGAAATGGACAGTTCTTAGCACGCAAAATTTATTGGTCCAAGGACACCAACGAAGTTAGTTTCCAGAAAAGCAAGACGGGTTTCATTGAAATGTAATGTTTCCTTACGATTACTGAATTTGTTTTCTTGCGGGCAGCAGTTTTAACCAACTTGAAACTAAATTTCTGGCAGCGGTGTCGAATGTAAACATTTTGGTGTGTCCTTGTTTTCAACTTAATGGGAGTCTGCAGCATGCCTAGATGAGCTGTCACTCGTAATACGTGCGCTATCTTTGTTTTCTTCACCCAGGGTCTGGTGCTGTCAACGGAGGATTCCAGCGTACTGGAGCTCAACACACAGCAGCAGGCAAGGAGCCCGACGTTGAAGGCTGCACAGGCCAATAGGCTCACGGCATCAAAGTTCCACACAGTTCTGGGCCCACAACAGCCATGGACGGGGCGAGGTATCACAAACGTCATGCGGCCAAAAGCGTTCTCAATTTCCATTGTGAGGCGAAAAAAAACAATTTGCACACACAGAGCTTGTACTAAGAATTTACGCACACACAGCTTGTTTTAAGGTCGGTCCTTTAGATTATATTGTTTTCCTTTTCATGAGCTGAGAATATGTAATTCTCTAACATATTCCATTTATTATCTCAACAGAGGGAACTTGTATTCATACCTGCAAGCCCTGCTGCATTTTTCTTAAAATTTGTATTTCTACCGTGATTTTGCGATTTCGCCCGAGATTTGATAAAATATGCTGTGGGAATTAAAATTTTAATCTGGTAATGGCTCGATAATAGGTTGGCAGGTATGTGTATCTCTAAATACTGGCAGTCTCAACAGTCTCAAGTACATAGCCCCAAAATCTCTCTTTTACTGTTCACTAGCCCCCTCACTTCCTAGCCCTTTTTTAACCAATACGTCATCGAAAGCCTACTACTCTGTGATCCACTTCTCAACCTTGTCTTTTCTCTACTGCCACTCTCCCCATTTTTCACCAGCAGACCATTCTGATGCCCACCTCGAGGAAGTCTTCTGGTAGACCTTCCTTTGAAATGATTGCTCTTACAATCTCTAACATTTGCTTAGCAGTGAAGCACGAGGACCTGTATAATTAAATATTTTTACTGGGTTTGCTTGTGGATATTCATCGTAGTAAACCAAAATGCCTGTCTTTTAAATATGCGCAGGCGTGGCACAATGAATGAACCACGAGCCCTTCAGTGTTGCATCCGTGTCATGGAGCATCTGGGCTGCAGTGTAGTGGTCTCCACTTGTGGGCTGATGGTGCGAACTAGTTGCCCATGGCTGGGTACAATGCCAGATCGTGGTGTCTACGACCCATGTGAAAGGCCCCCTTTTCGTCTCATAGAACTCAAGTGTCCTTCGAGCAAGAGGTCCAATCCACTGAACACCGCTCTTGCCTTGGAGGACTTTTGTGTGCAGCTGAACAATGATATCCCAGAGCTTAAAGTGTCGAGTGAGTATTATGCTCAAGTCATGAGACAAATGTTCTGTTCTGGCTTCAAAAGGGCCCATTTTGTTGTTTATGCCGAGAAGTGGATTATTGTTTGCAAGGTCGTGTTTTCCGAGTCCACCTGGATAGCGATGAAGTCCAAGCTTGACAGTTTCTATTCTAACCATGCTGTTCCTTAATGGCTTCATTACATGAGATATCACACAACACACCTTTAAGTCAGCCATACGAGCAATGTAAAGCTGTTGTGTCTGTGCTCTGCTGAAACTTAGTTTGAGTTACGTAATTGCTTATAAGAAAAACAATAAAATTTGGAAATGATGTAGTCGGCTTTGTAGTTTTTTAGTCATTATTTGTTCACTGGTACAACACAGATAAGGACCAAACTGACAGGCCAAGCAAAGAGTGCAATTTTTTAGCTGTTTGCTTTTTTGATGCCATATGCTAGAAAGGGGGACAATATCATGTAATTTCCAATATTTATCAATTTTTCAATTGTGATCCAGCAAGAAAAAATGTGAAACATTTGTCTTGTCTCTGTTTGTATAGCAGGCCACTTGCATCTTTGCTCTAAGCAAAATACTTTGTGATCTAGAGCCACATGCATTCTGTGATCATTGTTACAATATATTGCACCTGTTAATGAGTGAATAAACAATTATTTGCCATCTAGTAGTTTGGGGAATCAGCATATCGGCTGCTTTCATGCATACTTCACATGGGATTCTTGATTTTTCACCTGAAATGAGTGAGGTATAGGTAGAAAAGCTTAAATCACAGTTCTCCACGCTATGAGCATGCGATAAAATAACCAAGTAACTTTGTCCACATGGGTATGCCTTTTTTATTTTATTTACAGATACTGCTGTCTTAGTTTCTCAGACAAAGCAGGAGTAAGTAGAGATGTTCGGCACAAAGAGCCAGTAGAGTTCAATGAAACACATGATTATGCAACTCTTTTTCAAATTGCTCAGCACCGAGTCTGCGCAAACACCCATAAAGTTCATTACATAAACGCTCCAACAGAGGAAGAAAAAGGAAAACTCGAAACAATCAAGATTCAACCTGAATTGCACAATATTCAATGGATCAGAGCATCGAGTATAGCATGAAAGGGGCAACAAAAGAAATGGGTGCCAGAACACATGAACCAGACCACCAGAACAAGTTCACCTGTTAGTAGACCCAATGGAAGAGGCTCGACTGACTGAGTTCCACAGTTTACAACAACCGTACAGAAACAAGTGCCCTCACAGGCTAAATTATTTTTAGCTGCGATGTTCCTCAGGGGCTTGGGCTGTCGCCGTCTCATGTCGTTGAAGCATCACGTAGCCACGGTACTAAAAGACAAGGACACTCCTTTTCCTACGCCTCACACTAGAAAATAACGCATACTGAAAGAACACACCGGGACACTCGTTTTCAAACGCCTCGTGCTAGAACGGTTCATGCTTCAAAGGCATGAGACTTGCAGCAAAGCCGCATACCCCTACCTTCCAGTGGTTTCACCTGCGTGGGCAAAAACGCCAAGGCGCCGAGAATACGCTTCTACACTGCATGCTTCACCCCTCCCCATGTTTCACGTTTAGTGGAGATGGCCCTGCACTTTTAAGTGAACACCAAGAAGCGCGAAAAGTCAAACTTTGTGAAAGTTTTTCTGATGAAGGCAAAAAGCAAAAACGTCCGAGTGCTCGAGGTTTCGGCGCAGGTTAAGGATCCCGAGGTGGTTGAAATTAATCCGGAGCCTTAACTATGCCGCACCTCATTGCCTGAGTGGTGGTCGGTGTGTTAACCTTATAATAATAAAAAAAAACATGTTTAGAGAGGCAGACAGTGTAAGTTGGTTGATGTACACTGTTTAGATGCCTATTAGCCCTTTGATGCCCAACGTTGCTCTGGAGCAACAACTGGGAAAAAAACTTTTTTCGGAGTCGCATAGTGTGCTTTTAGGTAGGAAGTGCCATCTCGTGTTAACGTAGTGAGTCCTGCACCATTCATGCTCACGAGGACACTTTGGCGTTCCAGAAGTGGCGCGCACGCCTCTGCACAAGGTGAGATATTTTGTCTCTTATTCCAAGCTAAGCACTGTTGTCAACATCAGTGCTGCATACAACTCTTCATTTCTGAGGCAGGCAACACTCGTGTACAGCAGCACTGAGAAAACAGTTAACAGTCTTATGACACAAAGCGTGCAAAGTATGATGTTGCTCTGGAGCAACGTCAGGCACTTGTGGGTGCAATGCGACAATGGTGTGTGCTGAAGGTGGCGAGCTCTCACAGTTCAAAAACTTTACACACTGCACATTTCATTCCATTTGCCGGTTTCACAATAATGAACCGCTTACATACTAAGGATTACATTCGGTTACACAGCTTTGGTGTTTGTGTTCCTATTCAGATGGACAGATCAAGATCTCGGAGGCCTCTCACAGATGAGATCCAGGAAAATTTTCTTGCTGGATGGTAAATACCCGACGTAGATATCGACAGCGACCCGGATGACCCCGGGTATGACCCAAGGCAACAGAACTTTCTTGACCGTTGTTCTCTTGAATTCGTCACGAACTTTTGCAACAACAATGCCCCATAAGACGAGAACCGTACAGTGCCAAGCGGGTCTTCTGAAGTGCCATCAGCCACTTCTCGGAATCGCAAAGGTTCTAAGAACTCAAAAGAAAAGCCTCCCCGCCACTGGCAGCGCAGAGATTTGTCTGTCGTGGATACGGAGTGGAAAAGTGAGCTAAACCCCCCCCCCACCAGAAGCTGTACTGAGTGGGTACGAGTACTTCGCAGCATTCTTTGATGCAGAAATGATTGATACTCTCTGCTATCAAACCTTTTCTCTACTCAGAAAAATTGATCTTGAATTGGAGTCACATCTGAGAGATGTGGAAATACCATCGATTCTTGCAATATCAGGAACCCTACGAATGCCGCATTTTTCGTATGTTTTGGCAGACAGGAAGACGGTTTGCTGCGCTGACTGAGCTGATGTATCAAAATCGCTTCGAGGCCATTCATCAGTGTGCTCCGCTGGCTGAGCTGATGTATCGGAATCGCTTCGAGGCCATTCATCAGTGTTTACACATGAATGACAACCTGCACGCAAAGCCAAGGGGCACAGAGGGCTATAATCACCTTTTGAAGGTACGCCCAATTTTAGACCTTTGGAAGCAAAATATGAGAAAGGTAGCACGAGAGCAGCGCCAGAGCATAGATGAGCAAATTCCCTTCAAAAGGAGATCCACTCTAAAACACTACTTGAAGACAAAACCCCACAAGTAGGGATATAAAGTGTTCACGTGAGCAAGCTCCTCTGGAATATATTCATGACTTTGTCATATAAAGGCAAAGAGACAACCAGCGAGCATGGATTTGGCATCTCTGGTGATGTCATTGACATCGTACAGGACTTGCAGCCGCACGTCAACCACAAGTTATATTTTGACAATTGGTTCACCAGCCTAGGGCTTGTGAAAGAGTTGAAGGCCAGAGGGTTTCACTCCGTAGGGACGGTAAGAGTTGACCGGACCGAGAAATGTCCTCCTCTCGCCGCCGAAAGCAACTTCGAAAAGTCAGGGTAGAGGCTCAGTAAATTTCCGGACGGACGAAAAATCAGAGACTGAAGTGATGAAGTTGTACGACAACAGTGTCGTCGTCCTAGTATCAAGCTATGCTGGAGTTCAGCCGATGGACACCTGCAAGCGGTGGAGCAGTAACAAGGAACGAACAATTGAAGTTTCTCAGCCATTCGCTGTAAAAGAATATAACACTTTTATGGGCGGCGCAGACCTCGCCGATATGTTTATTGAGCTTTACCGCACTGACAAGTAAAAAGAATCGTACATGCGCATATTTTTCTGGCTTATCGACATCTCCATCGTGAATGGATGGCTGCTGTACAAGCGGCACTGCTTGCAACTGGGCATCAAGAAGAAATTGCCTCTTCTAACCTTTCGTGCACAAATTGCACAAGCTTTGGCCCTAGTAAATGCGAAACCACAGAAAAGAAATACCACTACTGCAGCGCGAAGTCGTCATGCTTCTGCACGAAAAATCATGCGGCCTCTCGCACCACGGCCTGTGGATGTCCTGTAAGACGGCACACACCACTGGCCTCAGTACGGCGAAAAGAAGGCCAGGTGCAAGTTCTGCAAAACAGGCTACACATTCCTCTACTCGAGAAATGCGAGATGCACTTGTGCCTTCTGCCAAGCCGGAACTGCTTCCACTCCTTCCACACAAAGCACTTCCTCAAATGCCCGATGTTGCCGAGGAGCAACAATTCACTATCATATAAATAAAGCT
Organism: Haemaphysalis longicornis; assembly: GCA_013339765.2. Lineage (NCBI taxonomy): Eukaryota > Metazoa > Arthropoda > Arachnida > Ixodida > Ixodidae > Haemaphysalis > Haemaphysalis longicornis. The sequence continues at coordinate 8,616 of JABSTR010003484.1, read as the reverse complement.
ACTTTTTTCTTTCGCCTATTTCATGCTAATTTGTGTCTATTCAAACTATACTAAACATTCTAGCTTCCTGGATTCGAAAATAAATTTTTGGGCATCAAAGGTTAGGAGGCCTTCATGAGAGACATCTGAAAGTTAGTCAAAATTGCCGCATACTGCCGATATCTGCGAAGGAAGATTTGACATCCCACCTCAATGCAGCCATACAGCTACAAAGGAAAGCTGTACAGCTTTCTCAAACTTCGCAGTTGAAAAATTGAAGAAAAAGAAAAGAGAGCTGTTGTCGCTTTTGGAGAGGTTCATTGGGTGTGTTGCCACCTCACAGACAACAGTCGAGAACAACTGGAGGAGGTCTAGCTTTGGGAGGCTTTCAAGTTTTCTTTGGCTTTGAAAATGAAAACATCAAAGGCGTGGCTGTGTCAGTCAGCATCCTGTGCCCACTGGCAATATTTTTTAGGAAGTCATTTTCCTTGAAGTGTCTAGAGCACACGCTGGCCGTGCTGTTAAATTGGGGGTCCCTTTTTAAAGCCACTAGCCATGGTTTGTGCAACTTGGGCTCCCCTCGAATGCAGTGGAAAGACACCTGGAAAGAAAAGCACACAATAAATAAACTGTGTACCGAGAAACGTTTTTTTATGACAGTGCACGCTTTGGAAACCTCAACCTTTTGCTTACTTTAGAACTAGGGAGTAGACTCTGTTTTTCGCTCTTACAACTCATGCCTAACAGTTGCATAAGAACTTCGTGCACTGTGCCACTGTGAGGTTATTCATCACAAATATAGTCGGCGAAACACCTCATCGAGCATTCAGGGTGTTATGAGCGGTCCGCACAGTTGCATACTTTAAAATGGCTGGTGGTAGCGACATGATAATCTCTGTCGATGATCACAGTTGTAGCAGGAGTATGATGGTATCACTATCCAAAAATAACCACCGCTGCTGCACTGTGGATGCACAGGATCACATGGAAAATTCGATCTTGGGAAAATACGCGAAGCTCCAGCAGCGGGCAACGTGCAGTAAAAGGCCGACTCGTGCTGCCTACTGCACATGCTACTAGTGCGACGTGTGTGCTTTAACTGTGGCGGATTCCGTAACCTGTGTCGTTTAGAAAGCTGATCAATGTGTAGGATTTGCATTAAAACCACAATGAACATAAAAAAAACAATGGCGGTGACAGTGCACGTCAGCCAGTCTCCGCATGCCAAGTACTGATAGCAGGCAGGAGTGCTCCTCGGAAAATACAGGGCACTCCAGTGATTCACTTTGGCACCTTTTAGGTTTTAGAAGTGTTGTCATTTGTTTCCGATTTCATCCACTATTAATTACCACGTGAAAAATACTCGACACTCACAAGTGACTTTCTGCCGGCATTGCACCCTGCTCAATGAGAAATTAAAAAATCTACAAAGCTAGCACGTTTAACTTCTTGTTTCCTTAGTCGTACTTCAATCCTTTTGGTGTGCACCGAGGCACACAGCAGTACTTTGACATCTTGGACAAAATTGCCAGCTTGCATAGCCCTGGCACTCCGCTATCACATGGACTGCGGAATCTGGAAATCCCCGAACATGGCAGACTAGCCTGCAGTCACCGCAAGGGGTCGCCACTTTTGCATAAGGTCTGTAGACAAGGCCGGTGCCGCTGTCCTTTTTGTGTTCACCATCCATGTTTTTTGTTGCGCATCATACGATGGGAAGTGCTCACCAACAAGCCAAATAAGAAAATTTCTACTAGCTCAAACCATGGTTTCTGCCCAATGCACCCACAGTCCAGCTTCTCCATTAGTTGAATCAACGCTTGCATGCGTTGTAAAATAGTGTGACATGAATGCATGGTGAGTAAGTGGCAACAAAAGACAGAATGGGATGATAGCAACAAAGTGCCAATACTGGTTCACAAGGAAAGGAGTCACTGGGCAGCCAATGCTGGTGCTCAAGCAAGGAAACATGAACCACAGAGGGGCATAGAATTCAAAGCACAGTTGACATGGTGTTCGAGAGGCATAAGACAAATCGCATATTGTGCACTGCTTGAGCCAGAGCAAGTATGCACAACCAGACTACACATCATGCTTTGACGGGGATGGAATAAAGTACTCAAGCTCCTTTAAGACCCAGAATAGATCTATTTTTTGAACCAGCACTCCCAAACTTTATCAGCAGTGTATGTGATACTACTGCAGTTTTAGTGCTACAAGGATAATGTTGGCCTGTATCCGCACATGCGAATTCAAGAAAACCCAGAAGCAACTTGCCTCTGCTCCACCGTTTTATTATTTTTGAAGACATTTTGTGGAATTGAAACCAAACACGAAAGCACGAAAGCATCATCATCAACAACCTATTCAGGTCCATTGCAGGACGAAAGCCTCTTCCATTGACCCTCACCCGTTGCTGTCATGCACAGCCCGAGTCCACTCTTTGCATCCAATTTTCTTCTTTCATCTCTCCATCAAGCTAATCCCTGCCCCTTTTTCAAGTGCCATTTCTTGGTATCCATTCTACTAACCTGTTGTCACTTCGTCGCACCGAAAAGCCGGCCCAACTCCATTACTTTTTCTCATTTAATTTGACCTACGATATCTCCTCGAGTTTTCTCTCTGATCCACGATGTTCATTTCCTATCCCTAAGTGTGACTTCTATCAATCTTCACTCCATCGTCCACTGGGCGGACCTAAGTTTTCTTTGCAGTTGTCTCACAGGGCGCCAAATTTTTGCTCCATATGTCATCACAGGCAGCACACATTGGTTGTGTACTATTCTTTTTATGGAGATGGAGAGCTTACACTTCACTATTTGTAAGTGTTTCCCAATTTCATACTAGGCCATTCCTATTTCTTTGTCACGGTTGGGACCAGCACTGACCATCCTGGCCAAGATAGTTATATTGTTCTTCCAGCGTTTCGTTTCCAATGCCAAAGTTAGGGAATTCAACATGTTTGTTTACTTTAAATTCATTCATACGTATTTTTAGCCTCAAGGAGAAACTTTCTGATTGTAGTGCTTTCAATCATTTTTTGCAGTTCTGGAGATTCACTAAACAAGACTATGACGTCTACAAAGCTCGAATGGTTCACATATTTTGCTTATCCAGCACCGCAAGTTTTATCAGTCAAGCTCTGTGATTACCCCCTCCATGTATGCTGTGAACAACTTTGGTGAGATGGTATCTCCCTGTCGCACTCTCTTTCGGATGAGAACTTCTTGCTTTACTCGTGAATGATTATCCTGCTTCTAAATCCCTATACATGTCGTCACGGAATATTATATGTCTCTTCTATCCCTTGGTCATTCAAATTTTGCACATTGCTGTGGAATTTACTGAATCAAGTGCTTTTTTAAAAATACATGCCAAGGAATCCAGTTTCTCTAGATTTTTTCTACTGCTTGAGTGACCACATGAATGTGATCCATTGTTGAGTATCCGTTTCTAAACACAGCATGCTTTGTAGGTTGTAGGGAATCTAGGCTATCACTTATGAGGTTAACTATTCCTGTAGTAAACAACTTGGATACACCTGTAGCATAGACTGATGTGTGTAATTCTTAAGGCTTTGGTGTATCCCTTTTTCCTGATTGAAAATAATGTTGGCATTTTTTCATGGCAATGTGGCAATTTTAGAGTCAATAGCATTCTGAAAATAGTGCATCAAGGTTTTCCAGTACAATATATCCTCTTTCCTTTATTATCCAACAATTACCATTTAAAAATTTTGGCAATTTTCTCATACAGACAAACGACATAATGAAAGCTCTTTTTAAGATTTATTTCAAAAATATCAAAAGGTAGCCAGAAAGCAGATTTTTTTTATTTGGAAAGAATTATGTGCTTAAGCTACACCTGGGCTATAGAATGTAGCAGAGCGAAGGATTCCCATTATTCTTGGCCACCTGAGGATATTTCCAGCCCATGGAAATTGCGACAAAGAACTGTTTTTTTCTTGCCATAACCTGAAAAATGGTTGCCGTGCCACAATCCCGCCTGATTTTATGGTCTCAGCCTCAGCCACTGAGACAATGTGGCAGAGGTGAAGATGCCTTGCACTGCACAGACTGTTTTCCTACTGAGCTAGCGGCAGTGGCTGCCGCGGTTGCGTCCGCTCAGCTGATCGGCAGCCGACCAACCCCGCAGCCTCCCATGCACGCACTGCTAGGTCATCTCAGGCTACATGACCAGCAAGGAGGACGCCGCGTCGGCCATGAAAAAGTGAGGCTGGGCCTCCTTCTGCGAGTATTGCACAGGAATGAACAGCTTTTAGCCATGTTCAGCAATAGAGCTACATCAAAGGTTAAACGAGCGAAACCAAGACTCAACCAGACTAAGCCAAGCTTTTGCTTTGCATATCCAAAGTTAGCTGTGGTAACCAGCAGCCATTTCTTGCTTAAGATTTCGCAGCCTCTCATCTAGCTATCTGTGCTTGATGATTAGATTCATCCCTTCCCTTGCACTGAAGGGCACATGCATCCCTGTTGGCCTGTGCTGGCTTTCCAGTTGGCATGCCATTAGTGGCGATACTGTGGAACCAAGAGCTGGCAAAGCCGCTGGCCAAGCAGCACCTTTGTGTGCGGGTATCGTTTGTTTCTAGTCTTCATTTTTGTAAACTCGGTCAGCACAGTATTTGTATCAACCATTAAACCCTCCCCTAGATGTGGTTTGCTTGTACTGAACCATACGCACAAACAGACGGGTCGCGGCTGGGCGATAAAGTGCAGTTGAAACAGCCAATTCACCCTTGCCTAGCCACATCGTGTTGCAGTGATGAAGCTCTGAGCAAGCAAACTAAGGAAGCGCACCTTGCATGCCAGCGTCTCGGGGTTTGTGTGATGCAATGAATGACCTTGAAAGATGTGGCATAGTACAGCTGTCACTCTAAAAAGTGACCCGAATGCTAACCTAAAAATTCCTCTTCTGTTTGGGAACTTGCACCCTTGTGAAACCTCAGGCAGCACTGCGTACCTGAAAAAAATTCACAGTCATTAATGTAACAACCTGGACATTACACACAACAGGTACTGTACCCACTACACCCGTGGTAATGGCCGCCTGTGTGTACTGGCTCCTGGATGCATCGCTGCTGCGGGCTCCATCAGTAGACAAAGCCATGACGCTGCTTGTTGGCATCGATGCTGATACACGTTGAATGCTTACTGTAGGTCGCAGTGTCCTCTGGAAGAAAACACATACCACTTCTTAATACTTACAGAACCCTTAACGCTAACTGACCCTTAATCTAACTGTACCTAGTAATTAGCCAATTATAGTTTACAACACTGTAGAAAACAGCACTGTGCGCAATTCTTTCTACCAACAAGCCTTCGCAACCAATGGCATTGCTTGATTGCTATGCCAATAACCTGTTACCTACTGGTCCAGCAAGAAAAAGGAGGGCACGAAGCTTCTTACTGCAGAAATGATCCCGGTGCTGCATTCCGCTCCTGTTTCAGCTATCTCTCCTTGCTGCTGTGTACTGTATGTGTGGTGGTGTTGTGTACACACAGATGAAGCACACCTATAAGTTGATAATGCAGAACACTACTCCAAACCTCAAATAAATATGAAAAGTTGCATCATTTCACATAGGTACCACACAATTTGGTGAACACTTGAAGGTGCATTCACAGAAGTCTACACATATATTAGAACGAAATATGGGTTATGTGCTTGCTCTTCTAGTCCATTTTTCATGCACAGTTCCAAAATTTTAAATTTAGCATTTATTTACAGCACGTCGCATGGAGCTCTAATTTTGTTTAACTTACGAACTCTCACCGAACTCACCAACATGTCTAAAGGCCCAACCACATGGATGCAAAATCGCATGCCGAGGGAGCAACAGCGTTATTTGGCGGCACCATGCCAACATGCAGGAGAGGGCAAACAACCACGAGAACGGCAAAGTTGCACATCAGCCGCTGTGTCGACATGCACTGCTGGGCAAGTTTCCATAAACTCTGCCAAGTTATGGTTGATTATGAGCAGCTAATTTTGATAATTGAACTGCAGTAATTAGAACACTAGGATTATCATAAAAACACTTATCTTACTTTATTGATTGCCTCAGAATGTTTATGGGCCAATTTTGAAATACTGCAAAATGTATGTCTAGTCATCACCATGAAATCTGAACTCGGACAGCATGATAAAAACAAAAACACACTTTTAAAGACTTCTTTCTTTTACTTGATGTCCGACCTTGATGAGGGCTTCATTAATTTAAAGTGTGAAGCAAAACAAAACTTCGGCACTGCCTTGCTACAAAGTTGAACCACACTTGTAGATTAAAAGGGAAGATCCCTGGTATTTTTTTTTTGCACTGATAAAGAAAAGCTGAGCAATCCCTCACCACAAAAAAACTAGTGAGGTTGTGCTAAGAGCTGAACTATAGACCTTCCAAACAGAAGCCGAACACCAAACCTCTGAGCCACTTCAGTATACAGTCTGAAGGGGCCGAGAATTCGGTATATTAGCCCAGGCTGCGAATAAATATTGTCGAGTGTGTTTATTTCTGGCAGTAGTAACACTTGTTTCTTAAACGCTGATCCTGCAAATGAGGCCAGCTATGCTAGTGCTACAAACGATGTTGCCAAAGTTCCTTTTTTTCAGTAAGCAAAGTTATCACAGATCTCCAAACTCCCCTACACAAACCACCGCAGTCATGACTGGAAGGAAATGCATCACTAGAATTCTGGATTGATAATGCTTGATTGACACAACCAATCTTGCAGACAACCCACATCATGCTAATACTACAAATGATGTAGCCAGAACTTCCTTATTTACCTCATAAAAGGCTATCACATGTCGCCGACCTCTTAGGCCGTGGCAAAGCTACCTACCAATGGGATACGTGCTTTCGAAAAGAAATAGCTTCCCATTTATCTCAGGGCACTATATTCACAAAAGAGAAAAAAAAACGCATTGTTTTTCTGCTGAACGAAATAATGACCTCAAACCCCGAGATGGCACAAAAAACGTGGACGCTGCCACCGCTTGCCGATGCTTTCGGGTGCTGCATCGATTTTCGAGCAGTGCACTTGGTGAGCGACAATCATAAGAGCAACGTCTATGCTATAGAGAATCTTTGCGGTGATCGCTCTTTCAGACGGACCCTTAATGTCCCTCACTCACGGAGCACAGTGTAGATGGCGCGGCAAATGAGCGCTATTACCCAGCATTCCCCGCATGCTGGAGTTTGCTCACCCCGGCGGGCGCAACGGTGGGACTACTCCGCCGGCTTTGTCGTCTGCTTTGGTGATGGTGTGCTTTGGGCCTGTTAAGTGCAGCTTGTCGTCCATTACGCGCACCCCTTCGCGTGGCTCGATTAACTTGTTCGACAGCACCTCCTGCCAAATAGTTTGATTGATTGTGGGGGTTTAACACGCCTACGCAACACAGGCAATGAGGCGCGCTGTAGTGGAGGGCTCCTGATTATTTTCGCCACCTGGGGATCTTTTACGTGCGCCGAAATCTCGTACACACGGGTGTTTTTGCTTTTCCCTTCCATCAAAAAAGCGGCCTCCGCGGCGAGGAATCGAACCCGCGAACTCATGCTCAGCAGCGAAACGCCTTAGTCACTGAGCCACCGTGGCGGGGTCACATGCCAAAGTTTCGGTGTCTGCGCTTGTGCCAAGTGGTGGTGTAGCACCGAGCTAGCACATCAGGATGGCAGGATGGCTAGGTTCCGCTGTCTTGTTTCGAGTTCCTGCATGTTTTTTCTACTCTTTTTGAATATCATAGAACCGTATGTATTGCACTATGTGCGCTGCATACCACACTTGGAAAGTACGATCAAATAGTGGAAGGCAGCTTGCTTCTTACAGTAGAACGCATGTAAAACACACTGCTGTTTGAAAAATGATAATGGGGAGTAAATGCGTTTGAAGCAAACACTAAATTTCAAATCACCTTAACTATACGCATTGAATGAAGAGCTATTACTATGAGCATTGCTATTAATCTAGACAGAGTATTGCCGTTTCATCACTTCAGACTAGCTGTAAAAAGTGCCGAAAAAACGAGTGCAGCTGGAGCACAGGTATAGGTGCATCAAGAAATCTTGCTGTATCACGGCGCCACGCACTGCCATTATGTCCCACAGTTTTCCAACACATCATTTTCCACCCTCCCGATTTCTCTACACACTTCAAACACTTGCAAACCCCTCAGCTGGTTTCCAGCTGTTATTACAGCATGCAGATATGAGTCTGACTTCCATCGTTTTCATCATTCAATAGTGACAAGTATGGATTGCAGCAAATGTTATGGTTCAAATTCTTGCCATTTCTAACAGTCTACTGCTGATTACCTAACCCCTTCTGTCACGAATTATTATATTCACTGCATAAAAATTCCATACTTCGAGGTTTAGCAGTGTCAAGTGTCCAGAGGCAAGAAAAAAAGGTTCAGTCTTTCTAGAATATTACGCAAATGGCGTCACGTCCTCATACACTCAATCCTGCTTTTCCCTATAAAAATAATAAATATCTGAGGCAGTTTACAAACAAGGAGGTGAAATAATAATTTCTGCACATGAAAGGGGTGTTTTTAGCCTTTATAAATGATTTACGTTACGACCGCAGTAAAAGAGAACTTAGGACGGCAACACACCGGAGC